>QOCX01000626.1:29516-53802 GCA_005959815.1 Sarcophaga bullata | reverse complement strand
TATTCAGCGTATTTATAAATAAATTTGGTTTATAGTACACTTTTCTTGATTTGCACTTTAAATTCTTGCATTAATTCTGAAGAACAATTATACAAATTTTGCGGTTTAATATCAAATATGTTTAAATTTACTCCTTTACAGTGTCCATTAGTATTTGCATATATATATAGCCACTCAAAGGTGTTAAACAAATCACCTTCTTATTTGACACCCTTATCATTCAATTTTGACAGCCGTTACAGCCATTTACAATAAAATATAATTTGTCTTCCCTAAGTTTAAAAAGCAGCAGACTTCTTTCAGCGTTGCATGAGTCGCATAGAAAAGTAGGAAGTAAATCTACCTTATGCGTTTTATGCGTGTATGCGTTCTCTGCGTTTTCCTCTATAACTTGTCACAAACAACTACACTGATTCTATTTTTTTGGCATACGTATGTAACACATGGTCGCATTAAGTGCATGGTATGGACTTTAGGTTTAAGCACATAAGTAGGAACTGACGACGCACTAAGTGGCAAACAAAATAAGAAAAAATAATAAAGTTCTCTTATACGGTTGTAGAATAATGTCCGAAAGTTCAGAATTATACAAAAATATTATTTGAATTTCGTAACAAAATACATATCAATTTGTATTATAAATGCTTATCCTCCATACACTTTTCTCCAGTAACTTAAAATTTTATTTTTAATATATTTGATGTTGAATATATTGAAAAATATGTCTATATAACTCGGCCTTTATTTAAAATTAAAAAGCAAAGAAACGGTTTTACTAAACACGTTTGCCGTTCGTGTTTCATTTTTTGATACACTCCTTGCAGTCAACAATGGAACAATAAAGCTGGATTCACCCATGGTTTCGAAACAAAATTTTTGTTCTGAAACAATTTTAGTTTTTTGAGAGATTGTTCTGAAACGATTCACCCACTTCGAACAATTGTTCCGGAAAAACAAGGCTACCATATGTAATATGTTTGTAAACGACGTGTTAGTTTTACTATTAGGCAGCACAGTAGCATTCTATCTTTTAATATTTTTTAATTATTTTTTAATAATAATGATCATAAAATTAACCAAATGAAAGAAATGTTCTGCATTTTATTATACATACAATATGTATAATATATATAATATAATATAATGTGGCAGCTCAGTTTAATTTTGCGTATAAAATTGAAGTATCTGGCAGCACTCTCCAATTGTTTCGGAACAAAAATTAAAATTAAACCAATTCAAGCTGAAAATGTTCCGAACAAAATTTACTCTCTTCCTCTCTCTCTCTTAAAAAGAGAAACGTCAAACTCCATATAAAAAAAATTGTTCAGAACAAAAATTTTGTTCCGAAACCATGGGTGAATCCAGCTTAAATTGAAACCAGTAAATATATAGGTCCCGCCACTCATGTATAAAAATTAACACACACAACATAAGTGGTGTAAGAAGCTAGGCCGTAATCCTGACTGAAGGGTTATGTATGTATGTAAATATATAAATTTTCGTGTTTGTGAAATCTCAAATTAAACCGCATACACGACTACACCTTATACAACCAACAACAAAACATTCCTGGTTTCATAAACCTACCAAAGGTTTCCGTGAAACTTTATTGAATTAACTTAATTTTTTCTCATAAATTTGAATGCTATCTGGCATCACTAACATTTCGAAATGTTAAAGTAATTCTTTCGTACTGCTGCTGCTGATATTGCTGTTTTTAATGCCAATTCGAAAAGTTTATAATTTCATAGATAGAAGCATTTAAAGTCAACGAAATAAATGTTTAATATTTTATAAATTTTGTATAGGAAGCAATGCTAAGCGATAAAGCTATAAAACTTTTAGTGATTGGGGAGAGTGGTGTTGGAAAATCTAGGTAAAGAACAAAAGGGACTAGATGACTAAATTTAAAGTCAAGAATAAATCATACAAATTTACAAAAACAAAAATCTATACAAACATATGTGTATGTAGTGTTACATATATATAAGTGTTTAAAATGTGTAGCTAAATATACTTCATTAGTTAATTGCATTTACATTTACCTATTGCTCTTGTTTGTAGTCTTATACGCCGTTTTGTCGACAATAAATTCGACGAAAATCACGATGTTACAATTGGTATGGATTTTAAGACTAAAGTTATGAACATAGATGGGGTTGATTATAAATTGGCTCTATGGGATACGGCAGGTGCTGAACGTTTTCGAAGTCTGACGCCAAGTTTTTACCGTAAGGCATTAGGAGCGATTCTTGTTTATGACATTACAAATCGCGAGTCGTTGGTAAAATTAGAGGCCTGGTTTACAGAGTTGGAGAATTACAGTGACAATCCGAGTATTGCTACGATAGTTGTTGGTAATAAAATCGACAATGAGAGGGTAATAAGTCGGGAAGAAGGAATAAAATTTGCCCGCAATCACCGATCTCTGTTTTTGGAGACGTCGGCAAAGCACGACCAATTTGTGGCTGATATTTTTCGTGAAATTGTAGAAAAGGTAAGGTGTTAACTAATGTTATTTATTTTAGCATCTAATTCTGTGATCATTAGTTTCTTTTATATTAAAAAAAACTTGTATTAAATAAATAAGGTTATACAACGCCTTACAATTTTTTTCGCGAAATAATATAATTTAATAATAATAATTTTTAATACATATTAAAATAAGGGAAAATTTTTAGTTTGTCTAATTATTGTCCTTAGCCCAAAGGCTTTTATGTTAAATTTAAGGATTTTATATTATTTATATTACTTCTCGTTCATAGCAGATTTGAACCCTTTTGGATTACTAATCTGGGTTTTCTATATCGCTAAATTCAATATTGTCTACAAATTTTCTATTATATTTAGAATTGTGCCAGATTGTGGAGCTGAATACATGAGAGTTGGGACCTTTAGTTGTAAATAATTATTCAATAGTTTAAATTTGTTTTTTTAACATTCTTAACCCTTTGCTTTCGAACCATTTTTTAGTATGGGTATTAAGCTGCCCGACAGTAATTTTAATAAAAAATTGTTTCGATTTTGTTTATTAGTATGTTCACTTAGGTTAGGTTAGGTTAGAGTGGTAGCTTTGATACCAAAAGCTCACTTGAGCATGCATAGCGGCCCGTTGTGACGCCACATGTGAACGCAGTCCCTGTACTGATAAACTTCCTCCAAACTAGGGAGGAAGAAGTTGGTCAGCGCAAGGGTTGCACCTTTAAAGCACGACTACCCCACGCTGGAAAACCCGCCCCAAAAGCTTGATAAACGAAGCTATATCTTTGACACCAATGGACGATAGCTTCCTCAGACTGACAATAATTGGAGAACCAACTAAATTATATCTGCACCTCGCAAGAGATGGGCATTGACAAAGAAAGTAGATAACAGTCTCCTCTTCATCAGCGGATCTGCACCCACTGTAGAAGTCGTTAAATGGGAGCTGCATTCTTTCCGTGTGTCTTCCCAAAACACCTGTAAGCATGGCCACTGTGATCGAGATGACATTACGACCAAGTCCAAGCAACTGGTTGCCTGGTGCCTCTATCCTTTAATGGCCAGAGCGTAGCGGTGGAGCAGGACTCCTGATTGACCCAGAATAGCTTGACGTCTCGAAAGAATTTCCGCGCGATGGCCAGCTTGAAAAAGTTCGCCAGCCCAGGCGAGTCCGTCAGCTCTACAGTTCCCCGAAATGTTACTTAACTGAGCACCAAAAATTTTACTATGATTTTACGTGTTCAGACTGAGGGATCTAAGTACCCACCGTCTGATATATACCGAACTAATCTCAAAAAACATATTATAAATAGTAATGGCGCCTCTCAGGCGCTGTTCGAGTTAAAGTAAAGAAGATAATGGCGTCGTCCGGGAGCAAAGGATTAAAATCAATTAAATTGGAGGTAGAAGTATTTATAAAGTGAACTTAACCAATTTTAAAATTTTACACCGATTACAAGACGATTTTCCTATTGTGTTAAAATGAAAATTTATGATAAGTTGCAACAAAACTATGTGACAATATGGTTAAAATTATAAATTTTCGTATATCAATCTTAAATAGGCGGTGGATTTCCTCGCAAAAAGAAACTAAAATTTTAAAATTTTTGCGGTCTTTTTTAATTATAACTGGTCAAGTTTGTCCCGTTTGTTTTACAAAGTTCAGCATAAACGTACTGTTTTAAAAAAGGTACTATTAATAAATAAACAAGTTTCTTTTGACAAATCTTATTTTCTTTGTCTTGATATAATGTCTCAATCAGTTGAGCTAAATATTAACTATCACATTCTGTTAAAAAGTGGTTTATATCAAAAATATTGACGTAATGGATAGGGAAGCGTATTCTCCAGATATTTATGTAATAAAAAATATTTGATAAATATTATCTAGATGTGTTTTGACTAAGTTTTTCTTTTCTTGCAATATTTTACTTCCCCAAAAACGGCTTGGAATAACTAATGAGGACCAACTTACTAAAACTAAAGAGGAAAAACCATTTCAAGGTGGAAATATTATTGTTGATTATTTTGGTTAAATGTTTCCCTGAGAGAGGAAATGCTTTCTCGCTCTCAACAAACTCTCACGCTCTCAAATAACTAGATATTTTCAATTTTTTTCGAATTGAAATAATTCCGCATTTTGTTTTAAATTGAAATTTTTATTTATAATTTTCAAGACATCATTGAAATCAGCTTAAAAAGTTTTATTTGTTAAATCTTTGGAGCTCTTCCAATTTGATATCTTCGCAACTTAAGGCTTGACTGACCATTAACAACCGGATTAACGGATTTCGGCCTGCCTTACCACATCCTTCCAGGCGCCTCTCCCTTTTGCGCGGCTACGCCGGTTGGTCACACCAATCGATAACTGGGCTTTCTAGATCTGGTCCTTCCAACGCAAACAAAGTCGTCCTCTTCGCCAACTTCTGCATCAAATACTCGTCTCGCCGGAGCATCCTTATCCATTCAAACGACATGGCCGAGCCAGCGCAGCCGCTGGATGTTAATAAGCTACACAAAGTCCATGTCATTGAGTGCTCATACAGCTCGCTGTTGGATCGGATGCGGAAATTATTACCAATTCTCGCAATGGATCGAAGATCTTACGTAAAAATTTTCTCTCGAATACTCTCAAAGCTGCTGCATCAGTGCTTAATAGTGTCCATATCCGTGCGCAATAGAGAAGCACGGGGAGGATGAGCGTCTTGTAGAGTATTCGTTTTTTCTTACGAGAGAGAGAGATCTCTATTACTCAATTGCCTATTAAGAACATAGTAGCACCTGTTGGCACCAGTAATATTGCACTTGATCTCAAGATTGACATCATTTTTGGTGGTAACGTCGGAGCCAAGATAAATAAATTTCTTGACTACATCGAAAGTATAGTTATCGACCTTATCGATAACAAATACTTCGTTTTGCCCTCATTTACTGCCAGCCCCATCTTAATAGACCCCCGTTCAATAGCACTAAAGGCAGCAGTAACATATCGCTTGGTACGCCCTATGTTGTCAATGTCGTCAGCGCACACAAGCGACTGGACGCTTTTTTTGAAAAATAGTGCCATCGGGATGCACTCCTGCCTTTCACAGATCACTCTCCATGACGAAGTTGAAGAGGTTGCATGATAAGGGATTGCCTTGCCTGAAACCTCGTTCGGAGAGGTCTATTCCTACCTTGACGGAGCTGCAGGAATTGCAACTTAAGAGGTGATTATAAATTTGATCCTTTTGGAATAGAACACGTTTTGTCTGGTGTTAAAAGATTAATAGTTTGTGAATTTCAGTATGCATTTACCTTAAAACTTTACGCGTGCGTTTAAATTACTTAAACAATAAGGTCGTGTTCGTAAACATTTATCACTGCACTTTATCTTTAAAAATACAAACATGACAGCACTGTAGCTCCAACTGTTCAAAAACGCATATTTTTCGCAAATAAAGAAAAATATCTAATTAAAAAAATAGTGGGTAAAGAATTTGTAAATTTATTTTTTATCACCATTTATGGTGTTTTACCGTAAAGTTAACAAATTAAACATTATTTTCTATATACTTGCAGTGTTATTTCGTTCATAAATGCAAACAATAATATAGGTAAAAAGAAACAGCTATAAACATGATGAACAGTAGCGTATTGCAAAGTATTTATTTTAATTTTCAGTAAACATGGGCAGATAAAGTTATCAAAATGTTGATAAATTATTTACTATTGATCCCTAAAAAAATTAATGTATTGACCTTATAGTTATGGAAAACTTAATCTTCTTTTCATCTAATTAGAACAAATAAAATAAAGATTTTTAAATTTTTATATTTGTCGAACCCTCCAAACTTGTTTTATTTGTCAAAAACTGTTTTTTGATCTCTTCACACAAAATTGATTACCTAAATATGTTTGAACCTATTTTAAAAATTAAAAGGTTTTTTAAAAAGGGGAGAGACATAAATATTTTGTTCAAACTTATATGTTAAGAGTTTTGAAAGGGTAAACTTGAAAAATGTGATTTTTTTTTTTATTTTTCAAGTTTGGCCATTCTTAATTGGAAAATTCAATTAAGACTATAAAACAAATGATGATATTCTTAAAGTCCATTCTCTTGTGAAGAGATTGACACTTCGCTTGATAAAATCGGACAAAAATTACAGTAGTTACTATTTGAATAGTAAAACAGTCCTGTTGTATTTTTTATATACATCATCTTACCAAATGAACTTTCAGTTTAAAAATTTTCAAAATTTTTGATGGGTTTTGATTGTTTACTGCAAAATGTGTTAATTTCACGTTTGCGCGACTACCAGAAATTGGCTAATATTTGTGCTTTTCGCAAATATTATTATTTCACTTTGCGCAAACATTGGCCAACTTCTGGTAGTCGCCCAAACGTGAAATTGACACCTTTTCCGATAAACAATTAAGAGCTACCAAAAATATTGAAAATTTTCAATTTAAAGTTCATTCGATAAGATGACATATATAAAAATATAACACGACTGTTATATTCTTTAAGTAATAACTGCGGCAATATTTGTTCGATTTCATCAAACCAAGTGTCAATCCCTTCACAAGAGAATATACTTTAAGAATGTCACCATTTATTTTATATTTTTTAATTAAAGTCTGCTACAGTGAATGAACAAACTTGAAAAATTATTAAAAATGCGCAATTGCCAAGTGTATCTCATAGAATATTAAATCGAATAATATATATAAGGATACCGTTTCAAAGGCCCATACTTGCCCTTTCTAAAAAGGTTTAAATTTTAGACATCGGTTCAGAAAAGTTCATGTAATCAAGAAATTTGTGTGTAAAGTCCAAAAAAAAAACCGTTTTTCTCAAATGAAACAAGTTTGCAGGGTTCGGGAAATATAAAAAAAATATTTTTGTGTTGTACTCCATTAACTTAACAACTTAGATTAGGTAGTTACTCGGGTGTATTTAATTTTTTGTATTTTGCTGCATAGCGTAATTAAACAGTTTTAAATTCAATTTTCTCACTAAAATTAAAATTGTGTGGTCTATTTCTTCATTAGGTGCGAATGTAAGAGTATTTGTATTTTATCATAATGATTCATATTCGTTCATTTAATTTAAAATTTTTAAACATATTTATAAAGAGCTTTTAAGAATTAGAATCAGTATAAAATATCATTATTTTCCATTAATTTCTTTAGCATATTTAATTATTATTATTATTTTTTTTACAGATAGTATCATCAGATCGTTATGAAAGCCTTAATAACGGAAATACGGTTAATGTAAGTGAAGACGATGAAACTCAACAAACATTTTCTTGTAAATGTTAGTAACATGCTGAAAAATGATTTTCAACTACCAGTAAAAGTTTCTTTTTTTTTTTGTATTTATATGTATGTATATGTGTCCGTTACTGTATGTAATTTTCTAAGGAAATATTTTACGTTAATTTCTTTAATTTTTTGTTTCCATTTAAATTATCATTTAAATATTAGTTAACATATTTACTGTTTTATAACGCAATTACGAACCAGAAATTTTGTTAAGATAAAATAATTAGATACTAATAAAAAGGATATTTGTTAACCTTACAAAGTTTTCACTTAAGTGTTGTCATTTTATTTGGATTCTATAGTATTTTATTTCTTACCATGAATTCGATTTTAAGTTAATAAGAAAGAAAACAATATCTACTCATTTGAATAGTGGATTTTTTTTTAGAGATTTATTTAAGTAAAATATTTTAATTAGGCAGCTGATACAACTGACAGTACCTTTTTAATGTTGCCTGTCGGTATAGCAGTCAGCAGATTGTTCGTTCAATCGGGCATTTCAGGTCGAACAAGAATTATTTTTAACGGTTGTCATTCATAATAATATTCGTAATTTTAATCTTTTTTATTTTTTCTTTTATATTTGTATTATTATATAGTAATTATTATTATTTTTTCAAAATGTGTAAGTTGTTAATACACACAAAAAGTTAATTACAATTAGAATTATAAATTATTTACCTAAACCAATCTTTTTGGCATCCACTTCGTAGGATGAGTAATCTCCACATTTTCACAACAAAGACTTCAGCCTCTTCGTCAAGTACCTGTGAAATGATTGGTAATAATAAATATATATAAATATTTTTAAGCGGTTTATATTCTAGAGATTTTAAATTACCATCTGAACGTCGTCCAGAATACTTTGTGGCGAACTGCCAGCTAAAACTTTGGAGCATATAAAATCAACCAGCGTTGGTTCCGGCTCACCGATATACTCAATAATCTTCTTATTTATCCAAGGTCGTATTTTGCGTTCCATAAGATTGTTGTCAATTTCATTTCGATCAAGTTTGTAGTTAAAGAGATCCTCCTTTTGAGTGGGTATCCTGTCAATAATGCTTTTTATGTGGCGACGTTTTTCTTCATGCACCTTTGTACCACTACTATCATCTTTTTTGCTATTTGCTGCATCTATATTACCAGTAATTGCAGCGGAAGAATCACTCTTACCATGCTTTTTATTCGTTGTCGCATTTCCCCCTTTCCCAACAACTACAGATCCATTGTTATCAGCAACTCCGTCAGAAGTATCATGTCGGTCATTCGTATGTGAACTAGTTACATGTATACTCTGTTTTATCTGATTGTCTTCATAATCTATAAAAAAATTTAATCCAAATTATTACTACAAAATTTTAAAGTCTGTACTTGATGATGTTTTCACCTAAAGGTACTAATTTTCTTTTCTTAGGATTTGAAACGTCATCGTTGTCGTCATCATTGCTAAATACACCTGCTGTTGATTCAATTTTTTTTTTCTTGGAGTTAGCCCCTAGACTCAGACTTATTCCAACAGAAGGCATCATGGGCGGTGTCGAGGCGGAATCGTTATTTTGCGAATGTGTGGTGAATGCTTGAGGTGTTGCGGGTGACATAGATTCTATATCAGGAGCACTTGTAAAGTCACAAGACTCGGAATCGTGGCGACTATATCGACTACTAGAATTAGATAATGTCTCATGCCTAGAGACCGCATCGTCATTAGACGACGAATCGACAGAGTCGGCTTTGGAAAGCGATCGCATTGCTGAGCCAACAGTTCCTACACTTGTTACTACCACACTAACATCATTTCGATGATAGTTTTCATTTGGACGTTTTTCTGAAGACATGTGCTTATCCCTGACTCGTTCTTGTTCACGTTCCTTACGCTGTAAATTTTCCAAATTGACATCAATAATTATCTGCGGTCTATACAATTTTTCATGTTCTTTTTTCGCTCTCTCGTATTCTTGTGAAGGATTTTCAAATTCGCCACTAAATATTTTATTTTTAAGTTCCTCCAATTCTTCTTGCTCTTTATTTCGGTCCTTTCCATCTAAATCTGCCTCTCGAACCCTTTCCGCCAGACGTCGTTGCAGTTCCCGACCCCTTGAATATTTAGAGTAACAAGTATTAAACTTGTACAGAAAAAGGTTTTATTTACTACTTACTTGTAATATTTAACATCATCCCTTTCGTCATCGTAGTCTTCTAGGAACTCTTTAAGCCGCTTTGCTTCCTTTTCTTTTTCGTCTTGTTTAATCTTTTCTTTTAAACGTATCTAATCCCATTCACAAAATAAAACACAAAAAATGCAAACATGATTATATATTTGAATTTAGTGTACTTTAAAATACTGTAACACTGTTACCTTTTCATATTCTTTAGCTTTACGTTTCTCTCGTTGTTCCCAATTTAATAAACGTTCTTGATAAGCCTCTTCCTTTTCCCGCGCTTTCTTCTCTGTTTTTTTGCGTTCACGTAGCTCTTCCTCTATTTCTTTCTCACGTTGCAGGTCTCTAACGTTTTTCACAACTTTATCCTCGCGTTCCCTAAATAACAGTTATAATAATTACTATTATTATTACTATTTTTTTTTAATAAATGGTGAATTAGAATTATACTTAATGCACTCATTTCATTAACGATACTCGTTAAACATTCAAAATATATATTATATATTGTACGAGCCGTAACCACCAAAAAAATATAAGCAATGGATATAGATTTTCGTTAAAAATTGATCATTTGTAACATCTCACAAAATATCATAACTATAAAAACAACCATTACGATTTTAAAGCGAAAAATATCTATACTAATGCGATTTCTGCTTGTTTAAATATTTTGTTCAGATAAAGAAAAAGATTTATTATTAATCGTCCTGTTTTATAACTAAAATGCTTTCTAAACTTTAAAAGTCATCGAATATTATTCAGAGCGTTTTTATTTTATCTTTGGTCTGCTATTCCAAATAACTATGCTTCTCAAATAAAAATTCTTGCACACTTCTTTTCTACCTTCTTCTCGTTGAGGGTCAATCTTGAATTATGTTTAATTTGTTGTAATTAGTAATATTTAGCCCCTAAAACTCCAGCAAAATGGTAATCTAATATATTTACTGTACCAGGTGATTTTATTATTAACCACATGCACACAACTTTCCTACGCAATTTATTAACTAATCTTGAATACATACCGGTTTCATTTGGGTTAATTTAATTAAGGAATCTAAGCTCGTTTGTAATTCATAAGGGCTTACATGCAAAAAAGAACTTCGCTTTCAAGGCGTCGTATCTGTCTACAAATTCACAAAGAATGGCATAATTGGATTCCAAGAAGGAGAAAGACTGTATTGTAGATGATTGTAATCGACATGCGATGAACATTACCGAATAATAATACTAAAAAAATTTCTCGATCTATAATAGGTATATCTAGGTATACATTCTCGAGGAAATATTCGGCTAAACAATTAAAAATTTCAGAGTAAATTAACTATTAACAATGAACCCCTAATATCCAACATAATTCCCACCATATCAAACAATCTAAATCAGGGCATAAGCAAAAGACACAAAAACCCTAAAAAGATGGTAATTTTTGCCGCTCAGAATTTGCCGTTCCCAAATTCCCTTTAGCTGTCTTGACCCAAGATCTTACCTTCAAAAATGAATATTATATTTCAAATTTCTCAACAGAAATCAACTGAGACAATTAAATTAACAACTATTCAAAATATCCCAATTATGCTCTTCCCGTTTTTAGCATATTGTAAATACAGTTTACAGCATCCCATTGAAATTATACAATGATAGCTTCGCGATATTACAATGGGATATAAATGGTGGTTCAATTTACAATTTTAATCAACTACAACTGCTAATAAGGGATCATAATTCCACTTTAATTTCTCTACAAGAAACCCATTGTAAATATAATTTTACTCCTATACCTCCTAAAGTATACACAACTAATTTTCATAATAATAATAATACGAATTTAAAAGAAGGTATATAAAAAATAATATCCCACACATAGAAAAATCTATATTAATTCGACATTACAAGTAATAGCAGCAGATATTTATCTGAATTTTGCTTTTACTATACAGCATCTTCCACCATATTTAACTTATTCTAATCAGGGTCTATTAAATATGTTTGTATCTTTTACGAATCCAAAACTTGTCATAGGTGACGTTAATTCTTGGAGCACTTAGTCATTAGTCATAGTGATCGTATACTAGAGAATGCTGTACTTTCATCGGATTTATTCTTACTAAATAATGGTCGTCCTACTCATCTCTTTATCTAAGGCACTTTAACCCACATTCGTACAGAAAAAAAATGTCTAAAAACGAATCAGGTCTAAAAATTTTACTACCACCATTAATCAAAATTCATAACTCAAGGATTTTTGGAGCTAACTGAATCTACTTTCTAACAATGAACTAATAATAACATTTTAGCCATAAAAAGTCATCACAGATGCTTCCCAGAATCGTTTGCTAATATCTGGTCTAAATACTCCACAGATCAGAACTTGTTGCATTTAGTGAAATTCATCAAATAATAAATAATTACAACACATACCCTTGCATGTATGCGAGTGATCTCTACATTTTTGGCAAAAATAATTCAAAGACAGGTTCTAATAATTTACTTCAGAAAGAGTTAGATAAGTTTAATATCTGGTGTTTAAAATCCGGCGAAAATATTTCTACGGACACAACAAAAAACTGCATCATTGCCGCAAAAGGATATGTAATCATAATTTGTTCCATATTAATATCATATTTCCAGTAGTGTTGTGTGGGTTGGCTCATCTGAGGATCCTTCATCCGAAAATAAGTGATGTCAAAAACCCAGAGGGGGCTGAAATGGGTGCAGATTAATCTGCATCACTCCGAAGCCGCATCACACAACCTTCTAACCACCATGCGCCGCCTTAAGGTTGACCGCTCTTATTCAGAGTCCTTGGATCTTTAGGACAAGGATTCCGGGTTTGAGCGATCCTGATTATAGGTTACTTGTTTCCAAAATAAGTGACAAGGAAAGAACCTGTATTTCGGATAGTAGTAAGTTGGATTTCTTAATCCCTCCTTCCTTTTGCAAAGGTGGCGTAAAAATTGCTGCGTAAAGGGATGACCTTAGGATCGAACTGATGCTGTCATCTGTGTATATGCCGTACGAGGCTGCGGGTCCTCCTGGCGAACTCATTGCAATTCCAGTGCAGCATATAAAAGGGAAAAGATGTCGTGTTGCCTTAAGTTGCGATGCCAATGGTCATCACAGCCAATGGGAAAGTGCTGATATAAATAATAGGGATTATTATTCATAATAGGCTTAATATATACTACGTCGGTATACGCCGACTTTTAGAATTCGTGTTAGGGAAGCCGTGATTGATATTATGCTCACGGAAAGGTCTATGATTGGGGACTGAATGGTTTCAGACGAGTGTTCCTTTTAGGGTCATCAACTACAGAAGAAGCTTGTTCCCTTACTTTCCCGGGTAAAAAAACAAGCCAGTCTGATGGAACTGGGAAATCCAGAAACTTCACTGCTGTACCAGGAGGCTCTTCAACAGGCGATGACTGGTCTGCGTATAGATTCAGTTTTCAAGAACAGAAAAGGGAAATTAAGTGTTCAAAACGAACCACCTGTGTAAGTTTCTGCGAAAGTTTCGAGGGTGTTAATAGTGTCGTTCGTTTTCCCCAAAATCTTAGGCTTCGTCTGCCTCGAGAATAGAAAGTCTAGAGTTTCTACTGAATACTTATTTCCCAATTGTGTGGATCTGTTCAGTTTTCCGTTGTAGTTGATCCCGTTGTGGTAGCTGATCCCGCCTGTAATGCTGGCATGACGCCAGACTTAGAAGAAATCATTACGAGGGTTAAGGTTAAATGGACTATAAGTAGCTTTAAGCCTTTTAAGTCGCCTGGGCGGATGGTATCTTTCCAGCTCTGCTTCAGCATGCCGGTGATATACGAACAGTTAGTGGACATATATAGAGATTGTCTCCAGTGGTGTAATATACTTGGCCGTTGGAAAGATATGCTGGTGGTGCTTATACTGAAAGCTGGTAAACCAGCGATTATATACCGATATCACTCTCATCCTTTATTCTGAAAGTTCTGAAGGGACTTATTTGAGGTCAAACATGGTCTCTGTTGAGTAAGTCGCAACATGCTTACGTTAGGGGTAAGTCGGTTGAGACAATTGGCAACTCAAAGAACATAGTACGGAATAGAAATCAGTTCCAACCCAATATGTACAATATGTTATGAGGATAAGCAATCACAGGGAGACATAGTTGAAACCTATGCAGCGATAATACATCTGAAAAGTCGGTGAATTAAACGTTTTATAATCATCTCGACAGTGTGCTCGCAACCATACCCAAGGATAATATTAATTAATAATGATAGGAGATTTTAACGCTCAGATGGGATCCGATAACACAACAGCAGAGAGCACCATGAGAAGACATGGATTAAGACGTTTGACGGAAAACGGTAAGATGCTCTTAGACTGTTGCAGAATTATTAAACTTGTTATTGGCGGCACTCTATTTCCTCATCCGAGGATTCATAAAGTTATCTGAATATCTCCAGATAGCGTGACCGAAAACCAAATCGACCACATCATGATCAGCAAGAAGTGGAGAGTTTCGCTACTAGATGTGCGAAACAAACGAGTGCTAATATGGGAAGTGACCACCATCTTCTAATAGCCAATATCCTCTTTAAAATCACTGCCATCAATAATAATTCTCTCATGACACAAAGAAAATTTAATGTGAAGAAACTTAAAATAAGGTAATTTGCAACGCGTTTGCTAACGAATTGAAAACATATGCAACGACCAACAACTCTGAACGCACTTCGACGGAAATCAAGAATATATTTATTTAAGAGAGAAGAGAGCACCATGAGAAGACATGGATTAGAACGTTTGACGGAAAATGGTAAGATGTTCTTAGACTGTTGCAGAATTATTAAACTTGTTATTGGCGGCACTCTATTTCCTCATCCGAGGATTCATAAAGTTATCTGAATATCTCCAGATAGCGTGACCGAAAACCAAATCGACCACATCATGATCAGCAAGAAGTGGAGAGTTTCGCTACTAGATGTGCGAAACAAACGAGGTGCTAATATGGGAGGTGACCACCATCTTCTAATAGCCACATAGACCCTCTTTAAAATCACTGCCATCAATAATAATTCTCTCATGACACAAAGAAAATTTAATGTGAAGAAACTTTAAAATAAGGTAATTTGCAACGCGTTGCTAACGAATTGAAAACATATGCAACGACCAACAACTCTGAACGCACTTCGACGGAAATCAAGAATATATTTATCAAAGATGCAGAAAAACACCTTGGTTTCAAAAACAACACCCGAAAGGAATGGATTAGCGGTACTACACGGAGCTTAAATCACTACAGAATAGTGACCAAAGCTGCACTAAATTTGAGCAAAACTCCTTCGAATAAAATCAAGCACCAGGAAATGTATAACCGATTTAACCGAGATGTTAGAGAGAGAGGCGCAATTGAGTCAACAATATAGCAAACGAGCTACAAGCAGCAGTAACAACACATCGCACAAGAGACCTATATCTCGCTGTTAATAAGCTCACTAATAGAACATTTTCGTCTGGCAGATTCCTGGAAAATGCCTTTAGGGAACTTGTAACATCAAAAATGCAGCAACTCAGCTTATGGGAAAAATTTTACACCAATATGCTCCACAGGACTCAATCTGCACTTGCACCTCTCACGTGTTGAATCAAACTATATCTACTAAATGTCCAGAAGTAATTGAAATAATATAATAATTGAGCAATTGGCTCAATTAAAAACAGCAAATCCCCAGGCCTGGACAACATTTCCCCAGATTATTTGAACCTGTCATAAGGACATTTAGGAATCACTAATCCATATCAGATGAAGTCACCGCTGGCGCAATTATAAATCCTCCCAAAAAAAGGCGGTTTAACTGACAGAAAAAATTGGAGAGACATAACTTTGCTGAGCACGGTCAACAAAATTATTGTGAATATAATAAACAAAAGACTGTCAAAGGCAATCTTTTTCAGAAGGGAACAAGATGGCTTCCGCTATAACAAATTTTGCTTCGACCAGGTCAATAGTCTCAGGATTATTGTGGAACAGTCAGTTAAATGGTCATCGTAATTGTTGACTTCGAAAAGGCTTTCGATACTCTCAATCACCCGGCCATATGGAGCGCACTGGCATGATAGGATGTCAATACTAAAATAATAAACTTAATAAAGACACTATACAAAAATGCAACATTCCGCGTATTACATAAGGAACGACTGGACAAGAAATAAAAACTGGAGTCCATCAAGGATGTGTGCTGTCGTCACTCCTCTTTAATTGTGTCCTCGATGTAGCGATGCAAAAGTCAACAAGTCATAGGAGATGAATTACATGGGGTTTGCAAGAAAGAAGACCTGGAAGACCTGGACTATGCGGATAATATATGCTTGCTAAGTCATTCTTTCTTCAACATGCAGTCAGAGCTAAATCTAATTAGTGAAACCGCAAAGATAGCTGGACTGAAGATGAATATCCACACAGTCAAAACACTCAGGTTAAATGCTAACGCAGAACGAAAATTTTACGGCAAGGAAATTGATGAATTATAGTCCTGCTATCTAGGCAGTATAATTGTTAAATTCGGTGATTCATCAGCAGATGCCAGTCGCACTAGCAGGACACGCAATGCTTTTGCTTAACTTAACCCTGTTTGGAAATCGTCTAACATATCGGTACGCATCAAAATTAATTTAAAATTAATTTTCAGTTTCAACGTTAAATCCACATTACTGTATAGTTGCGAAACATGGAATAAGGCGCCGAACGATTCCAGTCTCCTCAGGTATTTGTCAGTAAATGCCTGCGTAGGATCTTGCGCGTTTACCTTCCAACTCTGGCCAACTCTGATAGAAACCAGCAACCAATTAAGAGGGAAATAAGGAGACGTAAGTGGTTTAAATCATACCTAACCGACACTCCAAAACAAGGGGATGAGATCAATATTAAAATGGAATATATATACACGCCGATAGATGGAATTTTGAATGCACTGAAATGGTTGAATGTCAAACAAAGAATGCAAATGAATACACTTCAATTTATATAAAAAAATGAAAAGTGGAAATGCCCCTAAATACATTATCGAACAACTTGGATATGTTGGAGAAACACATCCATATCGCCTGAGAAATGAAAACAACTTTAGACTACCAAGAACATCTACAACAAATATGCAAATGTCCCTGTTGTATAAAGGATTACATCTTTACAATATGCTATCAGATGAAATTAAATGTGAAACAAATATTAATGTATTTAAAAGAAAAATTATATATTTTATTAAAGGAAATGATGTAAGTTAAGACTTGTGTAAAAAATCATAATTGTAAATTTCAAAGTATTTCAAAATACTACCAAATAAATAAATAATAACAATAATAATACCTATATGAACAGGGCATCATATAAGTATGAGGAAATTTGTAAGACAATTGAGGCAAAGAATAAGAAAATTTGCAATGAGAAACAATCAAAAAGGCAGATATAATAACAAATAAGTTATCACTTTTGAATGCAATAAAGGATAATTCAGTAATTCAAAAATAAATAGAATCCGATAATTGGTAAACTAAAGGATAAGCAGAATGTCATTAAAACTAATGAAGATTTAAATAAAGAAGTTAATTCTGTAAATCTTAGATTATAAATATTAAGCAAAGAAAAAACGTATGATTACATTATACAAATCAAACGTGACGAGGAAAGGGAGAAAATAAAGGAAACATTGCGAAAATAAAATGGGCGAATCGTATGAAATTAGAGTTCCAAATCAAATTGCGTTGATGATAAAAATAATGGGAATGACATAAAATAAGATTATTGAAAAACTGGAAAACGGAGTGATTTTCTTATTGACAGTCGGATGGATAAATAAAATAATAAATAAATGAATATAAAATGAATGGTAGGACGATATACAACTCTATACTTAAAATAGATACCAACTCATACATGAACTTAGTGACGACATAAAAGTTAACATTGAATGGGGGAAATTCAGGATTTATAAGGGATTGTACAATGTTTTCAAATGTTAAGAGTACAACCACAAATCCTTGGATTCTATGTATCAAGAGATGTGCTAAAAGTGATATGAAAACCACAGAGTGTAATAATAAATAAATGTATTAATTGTAAAACAATGAAAATGGGCTGAATCTTGGTAGGTCTGAAAACCATCAAAACGCTAATAAATAATGTTCTGTGTTCTGTGCGTGACAATCGAGGCAAATACACTGCGTATATACTAATATAACAGTGCTTCTGAATAATTACAATCAACTACAAATTAAAAAAAGGAAAAACTGAATTTTTTATACTTTCGGAAATCCATTTAATCGGACATGTAAATCAAAAACTCGTTACACTCACGAGCAAGCCGTGATTTATACCAGGCCTACGCAATGGCCCCTAGAGCAACCTGATTGTCAATGAAGATCATATAAGATTCCGAATACGAAGTGAGCCTACTAGCCACGGCCTCAATAACTTTTAAGATGGCAAAAATCTCCGCCTAAAAGTATTTGAGAATTTTATTAGACTTTAAAAGAGCATTTGGCACAATCGAAAGACTATATTACTCCAGAAAACAGAAAGCTACGGCTGAAATCACTACATCAAATCACTAAAATCAACAATATAACTCAAATACACACATTAATCACTACGAAGTGCAACAAGGATCTATTTTGAGAACGTTATTATCTGTTATATGTGTACATACATAAACGATACGCCAATCGTATAAAACAAATTCGAAATAGTACCACAAGCTTATTTTCACTAAATAAGAATCTAATTACGAATGTTTCAATGATCTGACTCAAGATATTAATAATGCTCATAAATGTCTAGACACGCACAAACTTAAATTAAAATAATAGGAAAATAATTGAAATTAATCGTAATAGCAACATAATTTTTCTGATAAATGATCAAATTATGTGGAAATTTGATCAAAATAAAATTTTTGACATTAATATTGATAAAGATTTAAAAGTAAAATTTCATATCGTAGCAAAAACAAAAAATAGTTTTTTGAAACGAATTATAAGAGGAAATTCAATTAATATTTACAAAACTATAACTAAAACCATATTTCGAATACGGGTCAACACATGATGAGCGCTTACCGAAATTATAATAGGGCAATGACAAAATTATACTGAAGTGCAATCGATATACAATAATTTGTTCATGCTGAAGTCCTTAACACAACTGAACATAGAGCAAAGTCTCAAACTGAACACTACTAACTTTATACGTAAAATTAAAAACGGAGAAGCACCAGATTACTTAACCGAACACAACTTATGTCAGAGACATTCAACCATAGAACTTTAGAAGCATGAAACATTTTAGAAATGAAGGGGCATCAACGACTGCATGCATAGGATGTCTGCAGCTTTACAACTCCCTACTGAATAATGTGTGGTATAGTAGATAGTTCGTTGGCTTATTAGAAGTGAAGCCGTGGTTCAAACAGGCCAGACAAATCAACAAAATGAAACATGAAAAAATATTTCTTAGACAACTTCCTATTAGCAGTCTTCTGTCAAAAACACTGAGAGTAAATAAAATTTGTCCGAAAAGTTTCTCAAAAACCTGTTATTCATACAACATGGTGGTGTGAGAATCCGGACTAAAAGGGTTATATTGGCCTATTAATATGTTAGGGGAAAAGAGAACAAATTAAAATTCTAACGTCATGGTGCACATATTGTGGAAAATTAGTTTTTAAGAAAGTATTACAAATACTACTAGATAAATAAAAAAAAAGGAATGAGAGTAACAACACAAATTGAGATAAACAGAGATTAAATTACATAGAAATACTATGACAGATAGTAAAGCATATCAAATCAACACTCGCTAGACATAAATGAAGTATAAATAAAGCCAGAAATGGTAGTAATAGCCAGTTATAGTAAAAAACCGTGACATATTAACATTGTTGTAGTATATATTTTTCTGAAATAATGGCGCCTTTGAACATTTGTTTTTTAGTTATTAGTGTGTACTGTCGAAGACAATTTACACATTATTTCAAAAACTACTTGGCACCATTTGTATAAACGACTTTGCGAATACAAATCAAATTTTAAAAAAATCGGAGAATTTGTTGAGTTAGCGTTTTGAATCGTTTTTTGAGCTTTTGTATAAAAATGAATTAAACTTTTTAAACAAAATTTTTGAGCATTTAAAAAAAATTTTAAAAATCTGGTCAGAAGTAAAACGAGTTCATATAACAGGTGACCTTAAATTACCAGCTGTGGGGTATCGTCATTGTCAAAAAAATTTTTTTTCGTGTATTTTGTTTCGATAATCAATTTCGTATGCATAAACCCTCATATGTATCGCATGTATCCTTAACGATACGCACTAGAAATTCTTCAGGATTACTATTTTAAAGCCAATTATATTAAAATTCTTGCCAGATGATTAACAATATTTAAGACTGCACGTTTAGAATTTCACATAAATATTCTATCATTCAACTAGGATTTTACGACCTATTAGACTCGACACTTTGTAATACTAAAAAATCTAAGAGGTAAATCGTTGCCATTATCATTATCCAGACGGTTCAGAAGAATTTATTTATACACTTCGTCTGTCATTTTCCTATCAATTTTTACTGGTGGATCTATTCCTATTTGTCCTTAAATATAAAATGTACATTTGTGGACACACAATTAAGTCACTTAAGCATAATTTTTCATTTTTGTAAAAATTAAGATTTAAGAAAAATGGAAACAAAAATCACTATTTATTAATTTCATATGCACAATAATTAATGAGCAACAAAAACTTAAATACACTCAGGTCTCCATATTTTAACGATCTAATCTGCGTAAATGTGTGGAATGGGTGAATGAGACTGGGAAACGGGTAGTTAAAGCTTGGTTCGCTGAGGAAAAAGTAAGGGTTCTTGATTGACTAGCTCAAAGCCCCGATCTGAAACCTAATAAAATTTTTTTTGGGGAATCGTAAAACGAGCAGTTGCAGCCAAAAAAATTGCAGCAAAAAAGCGTTTTGGAATATCATTAGTTCTTAGCAGTGTCGCAATTTAATCAATTCAATGCCACAAATATGTACTGAAGTAATCCATCAAAAAGCGTACCCCACAAAATATTAAAGGTTCAAAATAGTTTGTGTGAAAAATAAAGCAATTAAATCAAAATTTTAATATTAAATTTCAGATAACTTCATTATGTGTCCACTTAAATTTTAAGTCTGATATCAACTCCGCACCAACACATTTTTTTATAATGAATAACTATTTAAGTTTTTGTTATTAATTAATTAATTATTAAGCGTATGAAATTAATAAATATTAGTTTTTTTGTTTCCATTTTTCTTAAATCTTTTCATTTTTACAAAAATGAAAAATTTTGTATGCCTTAATTATGTGTTCACAACTGCAGATTCTTATGGAGACGCAACTGTTGCTGAATATGTTCTCTCTTATCATTGTTATAATTCTGTCTTACTGTCTGTTTTTTTTGTGTTTATTCCTTTTTGATTTCTTAAAAGTATTTCGCATAATGTTTTTTAATATCGCATATAATCTTTCCCATTTATGTTTACATATTAAAAAGCAATTGAAACAGAATTTATTTTCAGATTTTTTAAAAATTTTAAACAAAATATTTGTTCCCTCCTAAATATATATATAAAGAATATTGTAATAATAGTGTTGTAAATATTGAAAACAAAAGTGGGTATCTATTAAATTTTACGCGAGTGCTTCTGTACAACACAAGTAGGTGGAATAGCTGGTATGATCCTTTGTTAGGCACCTATCGTATTCTTCGACACTAATTATACTGAATAAATTTTACAGATCGCAAAGGAAATAAAAACAATTGATCCTTAATATTTTAATTTACTTTTTGTATGAAGATAATTACCAAAGAGAAACTATTTTAATTTTTAAAAATGTTCAACAAGTACAAAGATTGTACTTTCGAATAAAGGATTGCTTACCTTTCACGTTCTCTGTCACGCTCTCTTTCTCTTTCGCGTTCCCTTTCACGTTCACGTTCACGTTCTCTTTCGCGTTCTCGTTCTTTCTCCCTCTGCTCTCTTTCACGTTCACGTTCGCGCTCTCGTTCCCTTTCCCTTTCCCTTTCACGTTCACGTTCTCTGTATTCTCTCTCTCGTTCTTTAGATCGTGAGCGACTCCGTTTACGCCGTGAATCTTTGGGACCACCATCACGATCTTTCTCTTTTTTCACTGGTGAGGAAATATCGATCATTCGTTCCCTCTTAGTACCCGTCGCAATAGGAACACTTTCACCTACTTGTTCATCGGCATCCCAGTCCAGTTCGCTACCACTTTCGCCCCTCTTTTTCTTCTCTTTCTCCTTTTCTCTCTCCCGTAGCCGTTCTTTTTGTTGCTCTTTGTCTCGTTCTTTTTCTTTCTCACGCTCCTTCTCTTTTTCTTTGCGATGCTCATCGGCTTCAGCTCTTTTCCGAAATTTACCAATTTCACTGCTTATCAGATTACGTTTCTCTTCCTCCAGATTGGTTTCGTGAAGAACTTTTGGAACTTTAATTTCATCACTGCGGGTAGGTTTCGTCTTAACGCCTCTACTGCCATACAAATCTGAGCGTACATTTGGATCGAAATCTTCCATTTCGTGCTTATGTTCCTCGATAATTCGACGCATTGATCGTAGTGCTTCTTCATCATCACTTTTTTCGTCAGGCATGTCGTTATTTGTACCGTTTTTACGTTCCTCTTCCTTAAAATTGTCAAGTAAAAGTTTATTTTTCGCATCAACTTTTGCCACCAAAGTCTTGCAGTCTAATTCGATTTCGCTTAATAAACGAACGGCCCGCATACCGGCTGTTGGTCCACTGTTATTAAAAAATATACTTCTCAAAATCAGAGTAAAAGTAAAAATACGTACATATATATATATGTATATATACTACTATATATATATATATATATATATATATATACACTACTTACTCGTACTCGCAGAAACCAAATGTTGATACACGTTTCCAGTTTACGACCGGACCACAAGTTGCCAAAATACGGGTTATTAAAATCTCTGGCACACGTTCGCTAATATTTCCTTTAATACCATATAAAGACCGATTACAAATTTTTTTTTCAATTTTAGTTATTAAAGATCATTTAATATTTACCGACAAACACTGTAATAATTGGTCCTTTGAATTGAGGCACTGGATCTGGAGGTCTTTGATAAACAGTTGGTTGCGAACTGATCGTTGCCGAATTTCTATTATATCTCGTATGTGGCGGGGGATTTACCATTGGCCCCATCATCTAACGCATGAAACAAAGCAATAATCAAGTGAATTTATTTGATGATTCCTTTTTAATGTACTCACGTGAGGAGGTGGAATTGAAGGGTTCATATATGGTGGCATAGGTGGGCGTGGTGGATATGACATTTTTATGGTCTGTGTAATCTTAAATACCTATGGAACTTTCAACAACTTTACTGTAATGATATTAATCTCACAAAACAAAAACACCATAAATCATACTTATGGTATTTTTCTTTTCAAACCGATGGACGGCGTGCCAAGTCTCAACTGTATGCTCTCACTTCAGTAACCGACTTCAACAATTTTTTAATGCGCTTTGAAATTTTTATGATATGATTTCTATATGCCACTAGAATATCTCCAGTTATTGTAAAGTATTCCGATTAACATCCATTTAACTGACGATTGAATAAAAGTTTTATTAGAAAACCAAATGAAATAAAACCATGTACCAAACTTTTATTCTCCTCTCAAACCAACTACACAACGTTTAAGAAATTCAGCAATTTTTTTTGACAGAGTACCAATTAACCGGCTGTAAAAGCGGTTACTGCATGCAGCATGATTTAGTGCTACCATATGTATAAGGTGGGTAGTGTTGGAAAGTATAATCAATGAGGTTGCAAAAATTTGCAGTCTGGCCTCCGATGTTGAAGGTAATCGTTGAAATGACAAACAGCTTATATGCCGTAATATCATATTAGTTTAGAAGAGATATATAGCAAGAATTTATATACCATGAGTTTCTACCAATAAGCAAATGTATTTCTGCGTTTAATTTCAAACTGTTTGATCGCTCCTAAAAACAATAATTTCTTGTTTTATATTTTATAGAATTTGATGTTTATGTATATATTTATGTGCATATGTAAATATATTTAATTCAATTAATTTCGTCCATTGATTTTTATATATCAAACTTCATTGAATTAATTTTAGTTTTATATTAAATAGAATTAGAATTATTCTATATTATATAATTAATAAGTATTATTATATCAATAAATAACAATATTAGTAATACCGATTTTAAGAAATAGTAATCATGTAATACTGCTGTCGC
>QOCX01000626.1:0-29500 GCA_005959815.1 Sarcophaga bullata | reverse complement strand
GTGTGTTGGCTTATTAGACGAAAGGCCAGGGTTCGTATCCCCAGTCAGACAGCAAGAACGAAATGTGATAAAATAGTTCTTCGGCGACTTCCTCTCTCAGCAGATTTCTGGGAAAAACTCTGAGAGTAAATAAAATTGCCATGAAAAGTTTCTCAAAAAAATCTGTCGTTCGGAGTCGACTTTAAACTGTAGGTCCCGCCACTCGCGTATAAAAATAACACACACAACATTAGTGGTGTGAGAAGCTAGGTCGTAATCCTGACTGAAGGGTTGTAATGGCCAATTATGTATGTAATAATGCTAATAATAAAAATGATAAACAAAAATTTTCGAACTGTGTTGACTGTTATAAATACTGTCAATACCGCTGATGCGCACGAAAGTGGGTGACTGTTGCAAAATAAGCCCTGAACTTGTAAAAGAAAACTTATATGCATGTTCAAACGGAGAACATAATTCGTGTTTCGCTCTCTCGTTCATAATTCGGAGACCAAACATGACTGATGTATCATGTTTCACGATATAATGGATTAACTGTTAAGTCAGACGCGTATTATAACAAGCTCCGTGAATTTACGATAAATAAAATAGTTACTGGATAAAGTATAGAAAAAGGACTATTTACATCTATAGATAAATAATTTCTAAATGCCGCGAATTAAAAATAATAGTAAAAACATTTAATTTAAGCTTGAAAAAATACCAAAAATTTAAAATCGACTCTGGCTGAATGTCATAAGTGCAAGAGAGCAATCCCTGGCGAACCAGGAATATCGTGTTCAGGAGAGTGTGGCAGGGTATATCATTGTACCGATAAATGCAGGGGTCTTGATCAGTATTCTTCAAAGGTTTTGGAATCTAATCCGTTTATAAGATATGTGTGATGATTACAATATATTCATAACGTTGATATGGTATTAGGAGAAATTCTTGGCTGAATACAAAAAGGAATTTGAGTTATAATTGAAACAAAATGAATATGAACACCAAAAGCCCCCGGGGCCGACAATCTTCGGCTCTTTACACACATAGGACACGAACATCCACAATGTTCGTTAAAAAGAGTGTAAAATTGCATTCAGATGCTTGTCAGCTTCTAAAGAATGTCGCTTTGTTTCAGCTTTCAATAATACACCCAAAAAAATATTACAGTATAATTCACTATTTTCCAATGAGATTCAATAATAGTAATGAGAAGTGATCTCCATTTTTGAAAAAATATAGTCTTTAGGGATTTGGAGCTGTACATTTTTTATATATTTTCCACTACATATGCTTGTTATTAAGTTACACTTAAAATACGAGGTTAGACTTGAAAATATTAGGTTACACTTGAAAATATTACTAATTTTTCTCTGAGTTAATACATGCCTCTCACATACACATTCACATTTTTATCATTTCACTTTGTGCCGACGTATGTTTATAACAAATTCGATGGAAATAGTGCAAAGATGTGCAATTAAATAAAAAAGGTAGTAAAGGAAAACAACGATAAGCAAAATAAACTGTCATTTGCTGAAATGGTTAAAAAAGCATAGGGCTGCCAAGTTTTCCCTTTTTTCCAAGTTTTTATTTTAAAGTTGTTTTCTAACAAAACAAGTTTTTTATTTACATTTTTAAATAAAATATTGTATATTTTATTAGTTCCGGGAAAAAGAAGCAAAAAACACCAACAGAGGACACCAGCATCCGGTGTTTCCTTAAAAAATTTTGGTTCTTTTGTAGCAAAAACAGATTACTGGCAACGCTGCTTTAATAATAAAACCGAAGGAAAAAAATTAAAAAAAAACTAAACAAGATTTAAATAACAATGTTGGAACAATGGAACAATAATTACACAAAGTAACAACGATGAACACTGAAATAAAATATAAAATGCTTTTGAGAGTAAAATGGGTGACACTGCCAGCTGCCAGATTTGACGATTTTTTGCTCCAAAAATGTCATATTGACGATATGACAGTTTGTACCCTTTTTTTTGACGATTTGTACATATTAAAAATTTTCATAATTTTCTTTACTTTTCTTTTTTTCTTTTGTTTTATGAAAAACATAAAAAATTTATTTGTTTTCTAATAGAACAGAAATAAATTAATGAAATAAATATAAAAACTTTAAATTTTTATACAAACTTTCGGCTAAAATTCATGAAATTGCTAAAATACTATATTGCAGTACTAAGACTTTTGCTATTCACTGTATGTGGCTTAATTAACAATTACAACCAACTAGCCTATTAACAGAACGCAGATTTTATTATTCTATCAGAAACACATTTAAAACAGGATATTAAAGAACAGGAAATACAAATGAATAAGTATAATAGTTACATTACGCACTAATATTCAAATACGACGGGTGGAGTTGTTTATTTAAGACAGCAATATAACGCACAAAAATTGGAGAAAAGTTTTCTAACTACAACTATTGGATGAGTGCATACAGGGTTACAGTTAAGAATAATAAATTTATAATAGTAGTAGTATATTGATCACCTAGCAGTAGTGAAGTAGAGTTTTGTCAAGAATTTAAAGAAGCAATAGAATAAATATGTGAATTTCAATACAATATAATAATAGCTGGCAATTTAAATATAGACTGGAGCAAAGGATGAACGTATAAGAACATACTAAAATGTGCGTTTAGTGATAATGGACTCAAACAAATAGTCAACAATTATACCTGAGTAACGGCAAGCATAAAAGCAATAATATACTATGCCATAACAATTAACATAAATATTACAACAAACAATAATATTTCAAATATGAAACAGATCATGAAGCAATAGATATAAAAATCAATATAACAGACTATTTATTGTCTGGCAAAAAGGAAATGAAAATATTTAAATACAATAAAACGTTGTTTAATAATGAAATTTGTGCAATACTAGGAGAAAATAATGACAATGATTTAAATAATAAAGTTGCTCAAATCGATTTCACTATCGAAGGCAAATTAAGAAAATTTACGATTACTAGAACAATAAATGATAAATATTATGTAAACAAATGGTTTAATGGAGAACTCAGAAGATTAAAGGCGGAAAAGTAAAGCATGGGCTAATTATAAAATAATTAGAAATACATATAAAACTAAAATGAATTGACTTCGAAGACTTAACAATTTTGTTAATAAGAAAATAAGTGTTGCCAAAGACCAGAAACATATGTTGAAGGAGGTAAAAGACCTAGTCCTTAAGAAAAATAAAACTGTGATAAAAAATGTGATATTTTATGGAATAGAATATAACAATGACGACCACCAAATAGCAACTCAATTTAATAATTATTTCGTAAATAGTATTAAGTCAAGTAATAATATAATAGAAGATGTGTAATATGTAAACAATTTACCTGTGATAACAAATAGATTTAAATTCCGTGCAATAACAACACAAGAAATTAAAAATATCTGCAACAGTATGAAAAATAAACCAGAGCATAACAATGTTGCAATTAAAATTATTATAGATAAATGGAACATCATATTGTGGACAAAAATAAATGATATTATTAATATGTCAATGAGGACAGGAGTTTTCCCAAATAACTGGAAATGTGATGAATTCCGCCAATAAATATACTAAAAATCTGTGAAAAAATAATGGAAAAAGCAATTAAAGAACAACTATACATACAAGGAGCGACATAATAGTTCTCAAAATATCAGTCAGGGTTTAGAACAAATTTCTCATGCGAAACAAAGGTAAATTATTTGATAAACATGTGGAAATTTTTAGAAAGAGAAAAGAGAAAATTTATAGAAAAGTAAGAAAAAAATAATTGCTTAGATTTCAAAAGAGGATTTGAAACAATTGACAGAGAAATGCTCATTCAATAATTAAATATGTATGGCATTAAAGAAAATGAACATGAGTGGTTTAGATCATACCTTACAGATAAAAGGCAAATGACACAAAATCGAATGAAGTGAAAAATGAATTTGGAGTACCACAAGTTTCTATATTGGGAGCATTGCTAATTATAATTTACATAAATGATATGCCACGCGTACTCAAAAGATGTTAAATTATACTCTATGCAGACTACACCCTAATATATGCGGAAAAATAAGCAAATGAGCAATGTAAATAATATCTACTACACGACATAAATAACATAAATTACTGGCTAAAGATGAATAAACTGAAGCTTAATGAAACCAAAACCAAACTACTTCAAATAAACATGAGCGATGATTCAGTAATTAAAATTAATAATGAAACAATTGAAAAAGTTAATAGAATAAAATACCTCGGGCTTATAATCGATAAGGATTTAAGGACTTAAAATTAAATTAAAACACAGTGAATATATATATATAAAAATGGGCAAAAATTGAATTCCTAATGATAAAAATGATGATAAAACCTCACTTTGAATTCGGATCTAAAATTGTATATACCTATTACTCGACAACACAAATAGAAAGACTGCAAAAATTACAAAATAAGGCCATGAGATCAATACTTAAATATAACAGAAATACTCCAATTCAATTTATGTTAGACACACGGAAATGGCTAAATTTCCAACAGAGGCTGGTTCTTAACACCTTACAATTACCAACTTGGATATGTAATGGATGTTCAACTATACTATCTGCGAAACACTGAAAATCTATGCATCTATGCAGAGGTCACTTTTCTTCAAAGGGCTAAAACTTTTCAATATGCTACCAGAATTTATGAAAACAGAAACAAATTTTAATTTGTAAAAAAGAAATATTGTTCAATTTGTACGAAGTACTGAAATGAATATTATTTAGAAAAATAATTTTATGTTAAAGATGTTTAAAGTACTATGGGTACTTCCAAATAAATAAATAAATCAATAAAATTTTGTCCTCGAAGACAAAATTTTGAGGGCGAATTGAATCATTTCATGTTGTTTTATTTCGAAACTACTTGAGAATTACAAAGAGTTTGCTGTATAATATTTTTGCAAGCTATCGCTGGATTGCCTCATATAGTCGCGAAAACAAAAAGCACATAAAAACGTTTTTCTTTTAGCAATAATATTTTTAAAAACTAGAGAAAAAAGAAAAAATCTGTACTTATTTTTTATCCTTTCTATAAAACTATACAGTGAAGTAAGCAAAAATCGCAAGAACCAATCAATTTTTTATGTGAACCGAAAAGAACTATAAAAACGAAACATTTTTCTTAGATTTGATGTAGATGTTTAAAAGAGCTTGAGGAATCTGCAAAAGATAACTAACGCTTTAGACAGTTTCTAGCTCCAGTTGAAAAAATCTGTTCCAAGATTTTGTCGGTTGAAGCTTAATTTTTGGTATTCATCCAATGTTTTCTTACTCATTGTATTTGGTGTCATATAGGTCTCTCACTGTTGTTCAAGTGACTTAGGGCATTAAGAAGCTGTACCAACTACATCAATTACTGAAAACATTAGACACATTACTTCATTGTGATCCTTCAGAAAAAGAGAACAAACTAATAATAGGAATTAAAGTTAGTTTCCGTCAGAGAGAAAGTGATGAAAAGAGAGGGAAAATGTAACAAAAGTAAAACATAAAGAAAATATAAAAAGGTAGTATGGCAGAAAAAGAAAAAAATATAGTAATTATAAAAACATAATGTAACTCAGATAAATATTTACTCTGGTAAAGCCTACAGTCCTTCCACCATTTTCCTTGACAAATGAACTATCTAGTGATTTTTTCCCACGTAACTGATAGTAACATAAAATGTGATCCACTGCGTCTTTTGCCTATTCTCATGCAACGCTCTGTTGAACTTCTATATTAATTAGCTCTCAACTCCCTTCTAGTCATGGTTTAGTTTCGAAGAAGAATTGGAATTGGGCTTTGGCTTAAAGAATTTTTCTCCCTATTACATTCCATATATTGTTACTTTTGAACTCTTCCGTGTATGTTTTCTGTCCTTAGCATCCCCTAGAACCCACAGCTGAAAACACTACATTCCTCTGATAGACTGACATTGATTCCATATAGGAAGTCACATGCTTGCCTGCCTTTCTCCATTTTGCACCCTTCCCTGAAAAAAACCAGTCATCAATGAGTTTAACCGAACTTATCCACAATTCCCCTCCAGGTATTACTACACTCGTTGAAACACTTCCAACAATCGACAAGTAAAATACTTTTAAACTACCCTAATAATACCTTTTTTCAACACGTTTAAAAAGCAATATTAAATTCTTTTAATTTAAAATTTTACAATATATTTATTTCGCAATTTTCAATTACATTTTTTCTTGAAACTTCTATACTTTTTTGCAACATGTTTGTAATACCAAATTTTTTTTAAATTAAAACAAATATATTATGAACATAATAGAACTCCCGCGAATATGCAAAATAATCACAAATGTAAAATTACTTAGTAATATGCAAAATAAACATAAATGTATTCTTAAACATTTTATTATCTATAAGTACTTCTGTCAATTTAATTTTAAAGTAAGTCCGAAGATTGACAGAAACCAATAAAAATTTAAAGAAAAATTAAAAAAGAAATTGTTTTTTTATTTTAAAACTTTTCCATATTTTGATTGGCGCAGTCGGTAGGATACCGCAAGTCCTATCCAACATAAACACAGAGAAAAAGAGTTATCTTCACGGTAGCATTTGGATATTAATTCTTTGTACAGCATAACTAAAAAACAAAATCTGATATAGAAGATTGTATCAGATCACTTGTATTTTTTTTAAATAAAAAAAAAATTAATTTTTACATCGGTAAATAGACCAAGTGTTTAATAAAGATGTACTAGCGGAATAAAATCTATCAAAAACATTATGTGCTAAAGTGTTTGTCTTTGATTCTATTTCATTTACATATACCTTTGCAATAATTCATTGAAAGGAGATTAAAAAAAGGAAACTGTGAGTTTAAGAACTTTGTAAAGATTGTCAGCAAATCATCTTTAGCCATCAGTCACCAATCACCATTTTTCTAAGGTATCTTTAATATTTAAGTATATTAATAACATAATACATACAAAAGAAGTGTCTGTTTATTCATAAGAGAAATTGTATAATTTTTTTTAATATGGCTCGATCCACTAAAATATTTAAGCACTCTCCCTGATTTCAGTGGAGACAGAAAAAAACTAAATATGTTTCTCAGTTTAATAGATAAGGTACAACCAATCTTGCAAAAATATGACGCACTTGCTCTATCACTCTTTTCGGATAAAATCAAAAGCAAATTGAAAAATAAGGTTAAGGAAATAATAGAAATAAACTGTCAGGCGATTTCATGGACAGATATAAAATTAGTCCTACAAAATTATTTTGGAGACAGGTTGAATTGCGAAGAACATTCTGATTTACTTAGGGCTATAACATTCAGAAATACAAGTCTTGATTTCTGAATAACAAAACTACTGAATAACAAAACTACTTTCATTCTAGGTTAGAATCAAAATGCTATAAATTTAACTACACAGAATAATTCTCAGTCCGCCCTTAACCCCAACTATTTAGAATAAGCAATGAATATATTGTTTGAATCGGATTATGCACACATAAGTATAGATAATATTCAAGCTTCAACCATTCAATCGCAACAGGTTCGAGTCATGAAAACAACACAGAACCAACATAAAAAAAACGATAGGCAACACCATTCGCCAAATTATTCACGGCTTCCTCCACAACAATTTCAAAATTCACACTCAACCATGTACGTACGTACAACGTTTTCACAACACTCGTACCAATGAAATTTTCCACTATACACATCTACTACCAAAAATTTTTAACGACAATACCAAATAGAACAAGGATTACCACCTCCTGAGCCAATGGATGTAAACATGAATTAACAGGCGAAAATTTTCCGTTATCAGCATCGGACACATATCATACATAAAAGTAAAGACTAAGTTAGGGTATCTAAAATAATTATAGATACTGGCGCAACCAATTCAATCCTCAACCCAGGAATCTGTCATCAAGTGGTTGTACAAAACAAAACCCATCTTTGTTAAAACTTTATTAAATAAAACGCAATTAAATCAAAAAGCTAGAATTAAAACTTTTGAAGAGTTTGGTGAAAACCTCAATTTCATCGAATTTTATTTATCATTAAATTCACGATTACTATGATGGACGAAATAAATAAAATAAAACTATCCAATTCGGTGGCATTACTTTACCCCTCTTTGAAGAAAACTATATCAACCAAGAAAACCAAGACGTGGAAGAAATCTACTTTCAAGACATATCGTTAGAAAAACAAATACGAATAGATCACGTTAATTGTGAGCAAAAAATAGGCTTATTAAAAATCATAAAGACTATTCAGATATATTTTACCAAGATAATTTTAAATTTACTTTTACTTCCGCAATAAAACATAAAATACGTACTAATTATAATGTTCCGATATTCTCCAAATCCTATCGTTATCCATTCATAAGGAAGAGGTAAAAAACAAATCTAACAAATGCTTAAAGATAAAATAATAAGATCCAGTAATTCACCCTATCGTTCAGCTATACGGATGGTGCCAAAAAGGCCGATGTCAGCAACAAAACCAAATGGAGACTTGTCATCGATTATTGCAAACTTCACGAAGTTATAGTAGATGACAACTACGCAATCCCAAATATTGACAAAATAATGGAAAAATTAGGAAGACGCCAATATTTTACCACCCTTGATTTAGCTAAAGGATTTCATCAAATAGAAGTCGCGGAAGAGAATATCCATAAGACTGCTTCCAGCGTGGAGAACGGTCACTATAAGTTTCTAAGAATGTCGTTTGGGCTAAAGAGAGCCCCAGTGACATTTCAGAGACTGATGAACACAGTTTCAAGTGAATACATAAATAAGACATGTTTAGTATACTTTGACGACATTATTATTTTGTCTACATCATTGTAAGAGCATTTAAACACAATTAATCTTATTTTTAATAAATTAAAAGAACCCAATTTAAAGGTACAATTGGATAAACCTGAGTTTCCGAAGAAAGAAACAGAATTTTTAGGATTTATTATAACACAAGATGGAATAAAACCAAAGCCAAAAAAGAAATATAATGAGTAAAGAACTTCCCCATCCCAAAGATTCCTAGAACTAACTGGGTATTATAGGAAACTCATCAAAGATTATTCAATGATTGCAAAGTCACTGACTAGATATCTAAAAAAGGATGCCAAAATAAAAATCTCCGACTCTCAAAATTTTGTTAATAAATGAACCAATTTTAACATCCTCAGATTTCTCGAAAACATTCATGGTCACTAAAGATGCGAGCAATTGAAACCAACCATTAGCCATTGACTAGGCTTTTTTCAATTAAGAAATCCAATCCAGAGCTCGTAAGATGGAGGCTTAACCTTTCAGAATTCGACTACGAAATAAAATATAAAAAAGGCACTAAAAATAGCAATAGAGAATTGAACCCAAATCCATTAACGTAAACATACTGGAATCCAACCCAAATGTACCGGAAGAAACTCATAACCCCATTAATATTTTTAAAAATCAAATTATTATCAAAAAAATTTACTCAGGTTCAGCTAGAATAAAAAATAAAAACGTATTTAAAAATAACAGAAATATCATAGGAGTCAAAGAACTTGATAGAGGGACTACAATCTCAATATTAAAAAATCATTTCAATCGAAATCAACTAAATGCAATCTTTGTGGAAGATGACCTTTTTGATGTGATAAGGAATACCTACGAGAAATTCTCTTCAAATAATAATAAAATTAACTGAACTCATAGGGAAGGAACATTTGGATAAAAATCATTGGGGTATTCAAGCGGTATTGGAGGAATTAAAATCATAAATTTACAATCCCAATTTAAAGTTAAGAATAACGCAATTAATTAATAATTGTGGAATTTGTAATTTGGAAAAATACGAAAGGAATCCACCGAAATTGCCTTCAAATTAATAGAAACACCTTCAAAGACTTGCGAAATTATCCATATCGATGTTTTTTATACACTAGAGGAACAACTATTTATGACAATAATCGACAAGTTTAAAAAACTTGCAGTGGCTAATAAAATTAACGGACGAACATGGAGAGAATTTAAAAGCAAATTACTTCAGTTTATCAGCTCTTATGGGAAAGTTGAAAATATTGTTACGAAAATGGAAATGGTGTAACGTCGTTTAACATTAAAATTTTAAACGAAAGCTACAAAAACAAAAACAACGTTCTTGTTTGCCTAATTCATAAATAAACAAAAATAAAACAACAACATCAATATAACGAAAACAACAACATCAATATAACATAAACACCAAACAACAACAACGCTGAGGGGACGAATGTAAACAAGATATACTAACAACAAAGAAGAAAGCATGTTTGAATGTAAACAACATGTTTACAAAGGGATAAAGGAATGTAAACAAAGGAATAACAAATAAGAAATTGTTGTTGTTAGAATCAGTTGTGAACAGTGGCACACAAAATTGTGTGTTAAAGAATTTAATTAAAATTAAACACAAATTTATTTTTATTTTACGACAAACGTTTAAAGGACAACGATTTAAGAATAGGCACATGAAACGTCCGCACCCTTCACAGGGTAGGTGCTTCCGCCCAGAGGGACATCATTGCTATACAGGAAATGTGATGGATAGGACAAGCATGCAAAGGCTGGCATCTTGCGATGTGTATTACAGCCGCCATGTTGATAGGCACGAATTCGGATGTGGATTCGTGGTTAATAAGAGACTTCGCCACCTAGTCTCTGGGTTCACGCCTGTGAACGAAAGAATAGGCATGATGTGGTTAAAGATGCCTTGCATGCTATACTCGAGGACGTATATGATAAGTGCTTAGTCCATGACGCCAAAATCATCCTCGGAGATTTTAATGCAATGGTCGCGTGGGAAGGTATCTTTGGCACCACTGTCGGACAGTTCGGCCTTCACGCGAACACTGCTTTCAATGTACACATGTAGGAATGACGCTCAAAAATTCTATCAAAAGGTTAAGCGTCTAACCGAGGGTTATAAACCCGAAGCGTCCTCCTTCAGGTAGTGCTGAGGTTGTGGAGGATACATTTCTCTACTCTGTTACAAGGCGATAATGACGCCCTTAGAGATGATTTTCCGATCGATGGAGATTCTGCCGCCTAGAAATGAAAAGGTCAAAGTCGCGATCATGACTCATAAAAACAATAAAGCTGCAGGTCCTTATGGCCTCCCCGCTGAATTGTTTAAGACCGGTTGTAAGGGCGTTTACACTAGCTTATTTACAAAATATGGCTAGAGGAAAGTATGCAAAACGATTGGAACCTCAATGTCCTTTGTACTGTTCTAAAAAATGGAGACCCAACAATATGCGCCAACTACAGGGGTATAAGCCTTCTCCCTAACGCATATAAGGTGCTTACAGGTGTATTGTGTGAACGACTGAAGCCACTCATCAATACTTTGATTGGACCTTATCAGTGCGGCTTCAGACCTGGTAAGTCCACCATCGGCCAGATCTTCACACTAATCGTGGAAAAGGCCCACGAAAAACAAGTCGGCACACCATCTCCGATAGTCTCATAAGAGGTCGTGTTTTTGCCGCAATGTCTAAGCTCGGTATACCTGTGAAGCTGATAAGGCTATGCAGAACGACGTTGAGAAATTCCTGCAGCTCCGTCAAGGTAGGAATGGACCTCTTTGAACCTTTTGATACTGTGCGAGGTTTCAGACAAGGCGATCCCTTATCATGTGACCTCTTCAACTTCGTCATGGAGAGTGTTCCGTGAAAGGTGGAAGTGCATCGCAATGGCACTATCTTTCAAAAAAGTGTCCAGTTGCTTGCGAACGCTGACCACATTAGCATCATAGGACGTACCAAGTGAGACGTTATTGCTGCCTTTAGTTCTATGGACCGGGAGTATACTAAGATGGGTCTGGCAGTAAATGAGAGCAAAACAAAGTATATGTTATCGAAAAGTAGAGAAGTGCGGCGTACATATTCTAAGATTACGGCTGATAAATATACTTGCGATGTAGTCAAGGAATTTATTTATCTCGGCACCTCCGGTACCACCAAAAATGATGGAAGTCTGGATATCAAGCTCAGGATCACTATTGCTACTATGGTTTGAATAGGCAATTGAGTAACAGAGACCTCTCTCGTGTGACGAAATTAATACTATACTCTAATCCTACCCGTGCTTCTTTATGGCGCAGAAGCACGGAGCCTATAAAGCACTGATGGAGCAGTCTTGAGAGAAAAGCCTTACGTAAGATCTTCGATCCAGTGCGAGTTGGCGAAGATTTCCGCATCCGATACAACAACGAGCTATAAGACCTCATCAACGCTGGCTCGGACATGACGTTCGAATGGTGGAGGATGCTTCGGCGATACGGGTATTTGATGCGGGGATCTGCGGAAGTCGGCGAAGAGGACGACCTTGTATCCGTTGGAAGGAACAAATCGAGGAAGCCCTGTCATCGATTGGTGTGACCAACTGGCGTAGGCGCGAAAGAAGCAGTGATGCCTGGAAGGATGTGTTAAGGTAGGTCGAAATCCGATAATCTGTCGAAGAAAAAATAAGAAAAATAAAGAAAAAAACAGATCTGACGTGAAATTGAAAGACGAAATAAATTACTTTAGGGAAATTAGAGGTGGCAAGAATCACAGGAAATATAGGAAAATAGACCCCATTAAATTAGATCAAGACCTTGTAATAGACAATAAGACATGATTAAAATATTATAAAACACACATCAGACAGAAAAAATACCAATCTTCATAAGTAAATATCTACATTTTGTTTAATATGGGTTACTTATTACTACTACTGGCATTGATATCCACCTCAAGTACCCAAACGATTGACATACAGGACCTTACAAACAACTATGGCTACATACCAATTAAGACCGATAAGATAAAAGTTATTGAACACTACAATAAAATATTATATTTTATAAAGCTCAAAGTGTATGACGAAATCGTATCACTACTACACAACAATATACTCTCACTAAATTATAGTGCAACAGAAAACAGACCATTACTGGACAGTATGTATAAAAATTTCGTTGTAGTCAAAGAAAAAGTAAAAAATTTAAGCCCCCGCTTCAGGCAGAAAAGAGGACTGGTAAATATTTTAGAAAAAAGACTGAAATTTGTCTCTGGACCAATGAATTCTTTATTCGAAAACGAGAAAAACTTGACAAACAAAATTAACAGCTTTACAATAGTGAACGACTTACTCTCTCCGCAAATCCAGAATATAACTAATCACATAAATAAAAAACCGCTACAAATAGAAAATTATATAAATAAAGTAACGGATTATTTAGAAAATGAAATATTGAATATAGGAGATGAAATTGTGTTCTTGGAACATATTTACCAAATAAATAATGACATCTCTCTTCTACTCAACTACATAGATGACATCGGACAGATAATATTTTCCTGTAAACTGGGAATAATTCCCTCAGATATATTTATTAAAATAAAACTGAACTTAATAAATGACTTCGACAGCTATACAAATACTAAAATAACCATATCACTGCAGTGCAATAATATCATACTTATTCTCTAAATATCCCAATTTTCAACAAATATTATGACGAAAATACGTACGTACGAAATATTATTAGATTCGAAACACAATATCTTTGACACTAACGTTAAAAATAATTTAGAAAAAACCTAATCAAACTATCAGGCGTATGTTTATTAACTATTATTATTAACTTTGAAGAAGCACATATAATGTTCAGACTATTGAAACACAAATAGCAGAAATTGTCGCAAGTATACTCAGACATGGAATATAATTGCAACAAAATAAAAATTAAATTAAGAGGAAATTTTATAAAAAATAATTAAACTTCTGCGAATATGCACAATAATCATAAATGTAATAAACAAGCTAAGCATAAATGTATTCTTGAACATTTTGTTAGCTATAATTACTTCTGTCAATTTCATTTAAAAATTAGTCAGAAGATTAACAGAAACCTATGTTAGCTGACTTGGCTAACACTCCTGTCAATAAACGCATAACAGACATTAAACAGATGCATGGAGCAAGTTCTTCTCGGGCTTCTTTACTGGATTCACTATTAAAACTATTAAACTCTATAGACAGTAGGTTTGAAAAATTTAAGGAGCAAATTTTGCGTACTATCGATTTAAAATTTAAGGAATTTAAGGAGGAGTTAATTAAATGATCTCTACAAACATTATCGAACATAAATTACGAAACATTAGTGAGAGAATAACCATTCTTGAGAACAAATCAGGAGAAGTAAATGATATGCGTGAGGAAATAAGTGAACACAAAATAAAATTAAGGCAACAAGAGAATTACCCGGTTTCATCAGAGCTTAGAATCAATGAAATCTCGTACTCCCAAGATGAAAATTACAGGAAATATTCCATAAAATATGTGACACCATTAATACCCCTGTACCGAACATTACAGTCCATTTACCGCCTAAGGAATCACAACAACAAACACAGGGAAAACTCTAAAGATGTACCTATTAGCGTCTGTATGATGAGGAACTTTTCTTGAAATCCATGGCAAACTATAGGAAACTTCACAATGGCTTTGTCTTCCGCCTTAGGAATATCGGGCTGACTTCAGATGAAAAGTTCTATATTAACGAGAACTTAACTCAGACCAATTTTAAAATACTGAGCGCTGCAATTCGCATCCTAAAGGAAAAAGCACTATGTTCTGCGTTTACCAAAAGGGGTTGTGTGTACATAAAAAAGACGATATGGATAGCCTTATCAAATTATTTCCTAGCCACGTTGCCTAAATACTTAAGATATTTGCTGATTGTTTTAAACCTTACCATTTTCAACATTTATTTTATTAATACGTACTTTTACTATACCTTTCTGACATGTATGTATAACTTCCTTTTATTAGAGCGCTTAATTATTACAATTTCTGATTTTCATCTAATTCTTGAAAGCATTGCCAAAACTTTCATTTGATTTAATGAGTTCTAGTGATTCTGATTTCAAAGACTGTGTTTATAATATGATAAGAATTCTTGCTAAACAGCAAGCAGGTCTCAACATAGTGGAGATAAATGCTCAGAGCTTGAATAATAAGATCGATGAATTTAGGTATTCATTTGTGTCCTTGGGTATTGATGTTATTTGGGTTCCGAAACTTGGTTTCCTGTGGATGTTCAAGATTCAGTTTTTAATTTACGGGCCATTAAATTTTTCCGGTCAGATAGGAGAATTTTAGTTGATGGTATTGAGACCAGGGCTAGGGGTGGTAGAGTTGCGATTTATGTTTGTAATGGTGTACTGTGCAAGGAAAAATTATTAACCCACATTCTGAGTGAAAGTGAATATTTATTTTTGGATATTTCCACTGGTGATAAAAGAAAGCTTCTTTTGAGTAGTGTATAAAGACCGAATAGTAGTTTGAATTTTAATCCTTTTATTTCCATTTTTGAGGATATTACCATTCAATATGACGACATAGTTATTGTAGGTGACTTCAATAATAACCTTCTACTCGATAATCCACTAATTGGGCCAATGGTATCACTTCATCTTAATCCTGTGAATGTGTCAACACCTACACACTTTCATTCAAAGTCCAGTAGCCTGATTGACCTTATATTTGTAAATTACAGTAAGAAGGTTTTGTTATATGACCAAATTTCTGCTTCGGGTTTCTCCAACCATAATCTTCTCTTCCTGAATTATAATATGTCTGTGGCTTGTGATGTAGACAGGTATATCACTTATCGTGATTTTAAGAATATGGATTATGTAACTTTAAATATTAAATTGGACAACATATGTTGGGACCAGGTCTATACAGTGGGTAATGCAAATTACCAATTATAGTTTATTCAGGAAAATGTGCGTCAGCTTTATGACAGATGCGTTCCCGTCAAAACCAAGCTCATCAAACTCAAACAACAACCGTGGTTTACTACGGAAATATAGGCATTAATTGAGAAGAGGGATAGTGCCTACAAGAGGTGGAAGAGGTTCAGAACTGATGACTTGAAAGCCCTTCATAAATCCGCATGGACGGAGGTTACTAAGCACATAAGAATTGCCAAAGCATTGTATTGTGGTAGTAAGTTTTCCAATGCATTGGACAATAACCAGTTCGTAAATTTTAAGGTTCCAAAGTCAATCGGTAATTTGTATGATCACCTTTGTTGTATCCCTCCATAACACTCCTTTAGTTTGTATTGTGTAGATCAGTTTGAAGTTTTGGAATGTATTTCGGCGGTAAAATCGATTGCAATGGGTTCTGATGAATTAGATCCTTTGTTTTTGAAAGTATTGACACCTAGACTTTTGCCCTATTATACCCACTTATTTAATACAGTGCTGATTAGATCTACTTTTCCTGATGAATGGAAACTAGCTAAAATCCTTCCCATTTCCAAAAGTAACAATGAGTTCAGGCCAATTGCTATTCTTCCTTTTTTGTCAAAGGTAATGGAAAACATTATAGCTCGACAAATCAATAATTATCTGGAGAGTCACAATTATTTAACTATTAGTCAGTCGGGTTTCATGAAAGGAAGGACTTGTACTACTACTCTATTAAATGTAGTTGAGGATCTTATGTTGAAGTTAGATGAAAATAGTGTAGCGTTTTTAGTTCTTGTTGATCACATCAAGGCTTTGGATACAGTCGACCACAGAGTTTTATTGAATAATCTCCGGAAACTGTTTAATTTTTCTAATTCTGGCTGTAGTGTATTTACCTGAATGGAGTATAAACGGAAATAAAATTGGCTTTGTCACTCTGCAACCAATTTGGGCATTGCGTTTAATGACATATTACCGTGGTCTAGCCATATAAGTGTTATTGTTGGCAGAATTTATAGCATGCTTCGGAATTTATGGGCTGTCACAGATTCAACTCCTTTTGGCATTCGTATGCAACTTGCTAAAAAGTATTTAACTCCTGTGCTGGTAATGACAACCGGAAACTCAACTTAGCATATAACAATATAGCAAGATATGTCTTTCGTAGAGGTCACCGAGACCATATTCCTCATTTACGTACCAGATATTTAATGTGAAATTTGATAACCTTTTGAAAATTAAATGCCTCATTCTATTCCATAAAATTATTTACACGGAACAGCCGAAATATTTATTAGACAGAATTAAGTTTGCTAGATCATGAAGATTATTCAACAATGGTACAGAACTCTTCTGTCACAGCGACAATTTTTTATACACACCACAAGTTTTTGGAATTCCCTACCAAATTATATTTATAAGATCGAGCGTAAGAAACGTCAAATCGTAATATACATAGCCTTAAAAACGTTTGTGTGGTTATAGAAACGTTAAAAACGGGGCATATGTCAACGAAGAATGTGAACAAAAAATAAACAGAACACAAAGCAACACACACGTGAATACAACACAATGCAAAGAAATTGGTATACAAACATTTGCACGAAGTTATCTGTTGAGAACAATGATGAGTGTTGTTAAGAAAAAGCAAAATTCAAAAAGTACCAATTGAGACTTAATTGGAAAAAGTTATATTTTATGTTAGTATTATATTTATTTTTATTCTTGTAATATAATGGAATATTACATATTTAGTTTAATCTGAGTCAATATTTATAGAATTCAGATACAAGCAGAGACGAATATTGTTCTATTTAAATATTTTTTTATTATATTGCAAATCAATATCTCTAGTTAGAATAGTAATAATAAAAAAATTAAAATAATAATTATGAACATAGGATCATGAAAATATGTATTTAAAATTTTAAAGATTAAAAAGTTTTATTAATAAATAGAAAAGTACCAAAAAGGGCATTTGCGTTACATTGCCACTTAAAATACATACTATTTATTTATTTTGTTTCAAAGTTTTTTTTTTATACACATTACAGTCATAATAATAATAATATAAACGATTAATATATATAAAAGTACGAAGCTCGTACCACTTCGCCACTCAAAATACATACATCTTTATTTATTATTTTGTTAAAATTGTTTTGTGAGCACAATAAAAACATAAGTATTTTTATATAATATTTTTTTTTATTATTTTAATTAAAAGTTAAAAATTTCATTATAGGCATGCAACAATTTAAAAGTTTTATATATAAAAAACATGTTCAAATGTCACGTAAAAAAGTGAGAGAATTCTGTTTTATACAGATCGTCCCGTTTTGCTAACGAGAGAGAACGTTTCAAAAACCGTTTACATTGCTTTCCATATTATAATAAGAGAACGTTTTTTACGTTACGTTACGTTACGTGTGGTTAACTGGTTCTTTAGGCAATGCAAATGCGCTCAAAAAGAAGTTATTTAAATTGTTCTCTTAATATATATTTTTTTTACTAAATATTTTTTTTTACTTTATTATGCTCTCGTGTAATTTCATTTTTTATAAACTTTTTGATATTATTTTTAGGTTTATATTGGCTAAATAATTATTCTTACTTTTTTAGAGCGATATATGTAATATTGCTGTCTTTATAATTTTTTTTAACTTTTAACTTTTTATATTTTTATTTATATTTAAACTTAAGACTTATATTAATTTTCTATCTTTATTTCGTTTTTTAATTTGTTAATTGTTAACTTTTTAATTGTTTTATGTTTTATATCTTATTGCTGCTAAACATAACACTGTCACTTATAAGATTTATATCTGGTTGTGTTATGTTAATTATTATAATAAATAAATAAATATAAATATTTTTTATTTTTATACTTTTCCATATTTTGATTATACATCTCATCACTGTAGACAACAAGGTTCCTGTTGTTACATATCTTCAATGCATTTCATCACACCGTACATCCAAGGATAAGAACCGCTCTAAGAACCGAGGTTTAAATCTAGTTTACTATTTCCGCATTGACACCCCGTTCTAATCCTCTCCAGATTATTCAGTTTACAACTCTCAAGTATTTAGTAATACGCGAAATTCTTAACTGGCAGTCTACACCCAACGAATTTATATCTCTCATACTTATTGAAATATAAAAAGTCGAATGCTATTTTCAATATGTTCTTTTTATATTATTTAATTTTTTTTTAAATCGAAGAAATAATAGTTGTGTTTTTGCATTAACTTTGACTTTAAAGCTGGATTCACCCATGTATTCAAACATTTTGTTCCGAATCCAGCTTAAGACTCAAAACTCATTGATCAGTAAATGTAAATTTAATTATTCTTGAATTTAAATTTAAACAACAATATGGGAAAAAAATAAAAAAATATGAAAGAGTGGGTCAATCAACATCCAAACATTATAGAAACAACTATTATCAAGTGCTTGACACTGAAAATGATAATGAGTGTGACGGTGAACTACTAAAAAAATTTGAAGAACATGTTAAAAACAACAATAAAAAATCTCAACAGCATAACTCAGTCCTAGCTGCAATTTCTTCAAAATTCAAAAAATAGATGAAAAGAATATTTCTGAATCAATAAATAATAATTATACAGTAATCAATACTGAAAAAATTAAAAACAAAAACATCCCTCCTATTCTAATTTAATTTATAAAAAATGCTTTAAGAATAAAAGACTTTAAAATTAAAGAATTTAGAAACAAAAACTCTATTTATGAATTCTTTAGATGACTCTTCAAGAGTTGAAGCATATCTAGTTAAAACGAATTCAAGTTTTTTCACATTTACTCCAAAAGCCTTAAAAAGGAAGACATATATATTTGCTAAAGGGTGTAGACTCCAATATAAAAGCAGACGATAATTTGAATGATTTATGCCAATATCAAACTGAAGAATTAAAATTTGTTAAAGTTATTCAGTTTACAACGAAAAATTCTACCAAGAAAGGACTTTTTAGTACAAATTACCCTTGAAAGTAATGTAAACCAGTTAAAAATATTTAAGTGGGAAAAAGTGAAAAGAGAAGAGATTCCCCCGTGCCGAAATTGTCAAGGCTTTTCCACAGCGCGGCAACTGCTTACAACAAGACACAGTAAACTCTCCTACACTATTTAATATTTTTATTTTGGATTTTATTAAAAAATAGATAACATTATAGCTTTTGCAGATGATGCCATTATACATCATACTGATGATACTATTGAAAAAATAAACTCAAAACTTCAAGAGTATTTCAGTATAGTGGAGCAGTTTTTAGTTAATTGGTTTATGAAGATGAATATTAATAAATGCGAAACAATTTTATTCAGACCACCAGTTAATAAATGTAACAATAACATTAAAAAAAATTGGAAATCATTTAGAATTAAATCGAATCACATATTTAACACTATTTTGACATCACAATTTCCTTCAATGTGGAGGCATACGAAGATTATCCCTATACCAAAACCTGACAAAAGTAACAGACCAATTGCGTTACTCCCATACTTGTCCAAGACTTTTGAACGTATAGTCCATGATCAAATCGGTAAATACTTACTTGACAACTCACTACTAACCAACAGAAAATCTGGTTTCAGACCTAAACACAGCTGTGTTACAGCATTAGTGGATGTTGTAGAGGAGTTAAGGTCAAAAATGGATCAAAACATGGTGTCTTTTCTGGTACTTCTAGATCACTCGAAAGCTTTCGATACTGTTGATCATGACATTCTTTGTCACAGGTATCATGCTTTGCTTACTTCACAGGTACCACTTGCATCAATATGTTTAGAGAAAACATTTGCAATACTTACTTAAATTAAAATTTAAATATTTTGTTATTATTATTTAAAGGATTATATTTTTCATATTAATACGTTTTTACCTTTTAAAAACGTTTGAGATATGAGCTCGTAGATTGCAAATAAAAATAAAAATAAATTTGTGTTTATTTTTAATTAAATCCTTTATTAATCGCACAATTTTGTGTGCCACTATTAACAACTGATTCTAATAGCAGCAATTGCTATATTTGTTATTCCTTTGTTTATGCCCTTTGCGATAAACAATAACAATTATTACACAATTGTTCTGTAAATCTTTGTAACGGAGATCGTCAAAAAACGATTGCTTACTTCATACGCAACGTGTCTTCACACGAGACTGACAGAACTTGAACTCCGACTTTGCATGCTTTGCCTTGCCTTTTATATAGCGACGTAAACACTCTAATGAATGTTCTCGTAGGCGAAGGTTCTGGTATTCGTATTCACGAGAATTCAGTGGATGTAAACAACAACATGTAAACAACATGTTTACTTGCTTGTTGTTAGCATTGTCATACTGTTTACATAATAATCATGTCACGAAGTGTCAATCTCTTCACAAGACAATGCATGTTACCACTTATTTCATATTTTTAACATTAACAGCCCGATTAACGGATTTCGGCCTGCCGCAAGACATCCTTCCAGGCGCCTCTACTTCTTGTGCGCCTTCGCCAGTTAGTCACACTAATTGATGACAAGGCTTCCTCGACTTGATCCTTTCAACGGATACAAGGTCGTCCTCTTCGCCGACATCCGCAGGTCCCCGCATCAAATACCCGTCTCGCTGAAGCATCCTCCTCCGAGCCAGCGCAGCCGCTGGACATTAATACTCTGCATAACGAATATGTCGTTGAGGATGTCTTACAGCTCATTGTTGTATCGGATGCGGAAATCTTCTCCAACTCGCACTGTACAGAAGATCTTACGTAGGACTTATCTCTCGAACACTCTCAAGACTACTGCATCAGTGTTTAATAGGGTCCATGCTTAATGTTGGCCCACAGTCCACCAATTAGATAGTGAACGATGGAGCTTATCCGAGAGTTGAGCGGAGAACGCCTCAGTTGTTCTTTGTAATCGCAGCTTCTTAACGTCCAGCTTACGCAATGCACTAGAACTCACAGACCTCGAGGCGCTAATGCGCAATCGAAACTTGGCTGCGAATAGGTAGTGGTCTGACTAGTTGTTTGGACCTCTAAATATGCGCACATCTAGTACACTTGAAACGTGCCTTTCGTCAAACACAATATGATCAATCTGGTTGGATTTTAATCGATCAGGGGACATCCAAGTGACCTTGTGAATGTCGAGATGCTTGGTGTCATGGGCCGGGGACTTATTATATACGTTCTGGAGTATAGCGTAGAAGGCATCCTTAACCACCTCGTCCTTTTCTTCCGTCGGCGCGTGAGCACAAATTAGGCTGATTCTGTAGAATTTTGCCCTGAGTCTCTTATTAACCATGAATCAATATCCGAATTCGTGCTTATCAAAATGGCAGCTTTAATACACATCGCAAGATGCCAGCCTTTTCCATCCTTGTCCAATCCATCGCATTTCCTATATTTCATGAGGGCATTCGCTATCTTAAATCGTTGTCCTTATAACGTTTGCCGTGGTCGTCAATTTGTAAGGCGATCTTTTTAGCGGCTTTTGTTGTGGTTTTCATTGGATTATTGTTTTTACGCACAACCCTAATTTAACGTCCAGGGAATTGGATTTCGCTGCACGCATTAGTTAACATCTAGCGGGTGCTAGAATGCCATCCAGGAGGGACCATGAGGAGGCTGCGTGTCAACTTGAGGCACTCAGAAACTTTACCTTGTTTGCATGCATTCCATCCATTTTTAATTAAATTTTGAAATTAAGAATGGCTAAGCTTGAAAATATAAGAAATAAATCATAATTTCGATCAAAACTCAAAACATGTAAGTTTAAACCATAAGTTTATGTACATCGTTTTACGTTTACGGCTCATCTCTCCCCTTTTCAAAAAAAAAAAACTTTCTCTTACTCTCTCTATGTAAATGAATTACTATAGTTATATACATACTAATTTTGAAGTAATTTTTTGTTACAAAATATTCTTTTTTTTTTTAATAGTTAGTTATAAATAAAACTTCCGCAGGAACTGTCCATGAATCGGAGTGTTTTCTTAAAGTTATCAATAATTTTTTACAATCACAACCTACACTACGTTATTAATTGAGCATATTTTGACTGTAGCATCGTGTTATTCTATGTTCAATATGGAACAATAAAATTTATAATTTAAAACTAAGCGTTTGAAGTGCTTTGAAAAAGGTACACGAAAACAACTCTTATGTACTCAATTCTACAAAATACAAAACCTTTATAGAACGATGTTACTTTTCGTACTTAGTCCAAAACTCCTTGTTGATTATAACACTTTCTATAAGTTTTGGCATACTCTCAACCAATTTTTCAATTACTTCTTTTGGAATATTCTCCCATTCGCGCTGATTTCGTTGCCAAAGTCGATCCAAATTGTTTGGAGTTGATCGGTATTGTCCGATCCTCTTCACGATAGACCGGATTGAGATCGGTTTTTGAGGTGGCCACTGTATTTTTTAGATGTGCGCTTTGAGTGCTGCTGGAATATTACTTCTGCAGGATAGACGCTTTTATCTAAAAAACCTAGAAAATTAGTTTATAATAAACGCAGTTAGTCTTGTCATTCATTGGTGCAAGGTGCCACCATGTGAAGCAACTCTCTTCCTCTCCCTACACCACGTTTAAGTGCTTCACTGTGTCTTTAAATTTTTTTCCCAAGGAGGCACTAGCAGTATTGTTTATCGTTGATTTGAAAGCGATTAAATTTTTGATTCGTCAGAGTAGATTACACCTTTCCAGTCCATCTACTGTATAATTGCGTTGCTCTCAGACAAACCTTAACCGTCTCTTAAAACTTTTTGCCGTCAATACAGGTTTTTGTCTTTTAACCACTATGTTGTAGCCAATATCGCAAAGGTCACTTGTTGCTGTCCAGCGACTAACAGGTTTGTTTATCAATGCAGAAGCATCCTTTGGTATCGAAAGCTTGTCTCTTTCCATTTGGAGTATTATAAAACGTGCGTCTGCATCTGTTAATAACTTTTAACGATCTCTAACTTATGGTTGGGGACAATAGAACATTATTTTAGGACTCTTCCAACCTTCCGACTTATTGACTAACTTTTAGCTGTATAATAAACACTTACTTACTACACTATTAAACATTAGGGTGACAATATCCATTATCTTTTTCATTTTTTACTATAATATGGTTTGTTTATAATAATTTGCGAAAGTATTTTCAAATAGTATATTCAAACTAATATTAAGCAGAAAAAAACATAAACAAAGCAAACACTTGTAAATCTAAAGGTAAATTGAGAAATTTTTGTGCAAATATGTGTACGCAAGAAAGGCTTTTTTTTTTGTTCTCATTTGGCTCCTACACGTTGCGATTGGTTGCACAACTTTGTAATTGTGTACAAACAATTCTTATGTTGAATGGCTAATTGGTCTTCGGTTGGTTGAAAACCAAAAAATTTTGATTTTCATTCAACCGAAGAAAAATACGATGCTTAATTCACAAAGTAATACAGAGACGATAATATGACATTTAAAAAACGCTCAAAACAGCCGCTTAATCTTTTATGTAGAGGGAGAAAAAATGTGTTGCAATTTTTTGCAAAACAAATGTATTAGAAGCAACAAATATGCAGAGCGAAAATTGGCAGTTAAAGTAGAAAAGTTAAATGTAAATAAATATTTATTATCTGTTAAAAAATGGTAAATTTGGAATATTTTTTAATTTCTTCAAAGAAAATTTTAAAAATTAATTAATATTTGAATATTAATCGAAATGTGGGTGATTTTCTATCAAAGTAATTAAGAAGCTGTGCATATTACCAATATTTTTTAATTTCTTGAATGAAAAATTTAAAAATCGGTAATTTTTTCATTATTAATCCAACTGTTAGCAACTTTTCTTCGCCCTGAAAAAAGGTCCTTGTACGAAAGGTAAGTAAAAAGAAAAATATAACAAGATATATACTCATATCTTTTCGTTTCAGGAGTTTGTGAATACACCTCGGAGTCTGTTAAATAATAAGTTAGTAACGATCGAGGAAAGGCATCTCCCAATACATTAGTTCCAAATTACATTTCCCAAATAAAACGTTTCATCTTCTTTTAACCGAGAACCCTTTTTAATGCCAAAATTATTCAACCCACATTCTCCATCAACATTATTATTAAACACTCAACATATTAACAAACTACACACATTCCTTAATTCTCATCATCTAACAACATCAATCACCCATCACCAACAGTCAATACTTATAAATAATCTTATGTAATTCATATATTTTCTATGACAATATAACTCTTTGACAGATGATAAAAACTTATTGTTCCTAATCCTAATATAAGACATAATAATAATAATAATAATAATGAATAAGAAATAAAATCTTTTTCTTTTATATATTAAAGGTCTTTAAAAGGACCTTTGAATAAGAAATAAAATATCTTTCTTTTATATATTTGAGGCCCTTAAAAGGACCTCTGATACAAAAAGTTATAAGCCGTCTAATGTATATCAAACAAATCAGACGTACATATATATAGGTATTTAGTAAGTATATGAGGTAATTGAAAATAATCTTTAAACAATACTTAATATAAAATAATGGCTAGATTAATAAAATACATTAAAAAATAAAAAATTAAATCAACAAATACTGGAATTTGTGAAGAAACAAAATCTCTTTTTTTAAATATTTTTAGCCCTAAGAAGGGCCTTTGATGTAGTGAAGCCGAATTCAGTGCTGGTGTCTTTGATGACAGGATTGATCCCTAATTCAGAATTCAGTGAACAGAGAGCACTTTAAATTGTGCAAGTGATGTTGATGTTTGTGGTGTTTGTCATAGCAGTCCAAACAGGACAAGACTTTGGCATCTAATCAATAAACAAAATTTAGTGACATAATTATAACATAATTATTATACAACACTTACTCTACAATGTTGAACGACGATCTCGTTCTATGAAACTATCAATAGCTATTTTACTTTAAACAAATATGGACAACTCGATAATCATTTAAGGTTGGCTCTAAAAAAGGACCTTTGAATAAGAAAAAATCTCTTTTTTAAAATATTTGTGGCCCTAAAAAGGCCCTTTGATATAAAAAGGAGACAAAGGATTTCATTTTCCAAACGAGTTGAGCTTTTAGTGTCTGGCATCTAACAAATAAACAGAAATTATTACCATAATTAATACATGTTATTTTATAAGACTTACCACATTGCGTATGTGTTTTAATCATATATTATCTTTCCGAATCTTATCAGCACATACCAAACCAATGTAACCATGGACTCAGTTTTTGTCTGTAAAGTAACAAATCACAATAATAGCAACAGCACTAAAAACTTTTGAAATTATGATTATTTATTGGCCTCTTCTGGTCTAGATCCATCATTTCCTGTTGACAACAGCATTACATCGAGTAGGATATGGCTCTTCACCAGCAAATTCCAAAAATGTATGCAGTCACCACTGCATAATTTTACCCTCTTTTTGCAATCTTACAGTCTTACAAAATGAAACATTTTATTTGTGCGAGAAACTAGCCTTAAGAACCGATTTATATAAAACGTTGTTATATAAAACACAAGCTTTCTCTCACAAAAAAAAAAAAAATAAAATAAAATAAATAAATAAAATAAAATAAAATTAAATTAACGCACTTTTAAAACATATTACCGTTTGTGAGGTAGGCCAATCTTAAGATTCGGAGGCTTTGTTTAGAAACAAAGGTATCCCTCACAAATAAAAATAAATAAATAAACGAACTTTTAACTTAAAATATAATAATAATAAAATGAACCTCCCATATAAAACATTATTAATAATAATGTTACGAAAATGGAAATGGTGTAACATCGTTTAACATTAAAATGTTGAATAAAAGCTGCAAAAACAAAACAACGGACTTGTTTACTTCATTAACGAAAATAAAACAACAACATCAGTATAAAAAAATTAAACTCTCCGAATTAAGAGTGGAACGACTTAAACGAGAGTTGGGTAAATTAGAGCTGCCAACAACATGCACGAAAAATGAACTCCAAAGGCGGCTAAGTGAGGAACTTCAGCATCAGGGCGAGTTCGAAGATGAGGAGGAACGAGAGTTACAGGTTCCTGCAACCCCCAGCGCCATGGACACATATTCGTTGGTAGCCGCTATGACGGAACAAATGCAAAAGTTATTTGCCGACGCTAAAGCCAAAAATCAAAACCTTCAGACTGAGTCTCGAAAAGAAAATGCTCAGAGAATGGAAAAGCTACTTGCGGAGTCTCGAAAAGATACTGATCAGAAAATGGAAAAATGCAAGCTGAGCAGAGAATGGAGAAAATGCAAGCAAAATTGTTGGCAAAAATTGAAAGGAAATGTGAGGAGAAGCCGCAGGATCTCAATAAGGTGATCGACTAAAGAATTACTAGTACCGAGGAAAAGGTGTTCAATTTAGAAAAGACCGTCGACACGAAAGTGATCGATTTAGAGAAGACCTTTTACGGAAAACTTGTTATGATTGAGCAGAAGATCAACAACCTCCATAGCCACCGACCGGAAACAGTGAGAGTCGTATCAGAAGGTATCGGCAGGATCAAAACACCTCACTTTGATGGTAGCTCGCCCCTATCCGTATTTAAATTCCAATTCGAAACAGTAGCCAGAAGAAACGGATGGGACAACGAGGAGAAGGCTTTAGAACTCATTTTGGCGTTAAAAGGTGTCGCAGCCGAGATGCTAGAAACCAGCCGTAGAAACAAATACGACGACTTAATGCTGGCTTTACAGCGTAAATTCGGTGCCGAGCGCAAAAGGCTGATGAGTCACTTCAGGCCTTTGCAATAGAAGTCGAGAGGTTAGTGCACCTCACATACCCGGGAGAAAACCACCCGTTGATTGACAACTTTAAAATCGAGGTGTTTGTTAATGGAATACGTGACCCAGATATCGAACTCGCGATATGTTCCACACAGAAGGCAGCCTTTGCAGAGACCGTGACCTTTGCACTAGCCCAGGAGACCGCTTGCATGATTTCTAGACCACAAATAAACAAAGTGCGGAAGATGGAAGTCATGAAGGAAAAGGAATGCCTTCTAAATAAGTTTAAAGTAATGATGAGGTAAGTTTTGGAGGAAAATGGGCAGAAGGCGAAACTTAAATGTTTTAATTGTGGAAAGGGCGGTAATTTCCGGAGAAATTGCAAAGCGTCACGCAAAAGACCAAGATCCGTCTCACCAGTAAACGGGCGAGCAACCAACCATCTACACAAGAGTCTCCATTAAACTATTAAGAGCTAGCACTGAGGTTGAAGTGCTGGCTCTCACAAGTAAGGGCCCCACAATCTCCATATCAGTTATGCAACAAAACAACAACAACCTTACGGCGTACGGGTATATAAATGGCAGACAACACGTCTTCACTATAGATACCGGTGACACGCAGTCTATCATCAGAGCAGATGTAGTGAAGGGGAAGTGTGAGGTACTGACTAATGTAAGACTACGGACAGCTACCGGAGAGTCTGCCACCGTCCACGGGAAAACAGAGACGAAGGTGGCTATAGCCAACATTTGTGTAAGTCATGTCCTTATTGTTGCCGGTATTGTGGACGAGGTAATCATTGGTGCCGATTTTATGATAGCTCATGGCATCAATTTGAATATGGGCCAACATATAATGAGTTGGCGAAATGGCGCGAGTGGAGGGAGATTGTGAGGAAAACCACTTGTGGGTTGTTGAACCAGCGGAAATTCAGACGAATTTGTTGTCAGCAAAGGTGCTCGTCAAATCCACTGGACAGGGAATAGTCCAGATGAGATTGCTGAATCTATCAGGCCAAGAAAAAGTCATCCGCAGAAACTCCGAGGTGGACCAATGTGCCCCAGTAGATGCAGTGGTAAACAGCGAACGATTGTCGGAAACTGCCGAGATGTCAGCTAAGGACCAAAGGGAATTCGAAGTAAATGTGGAGGAATGGGTAGCAGGTCTAGCAGCTCCAGAGAGGAATAAAGCCAAAAAGCTGCTAAAGAGGTAAGCTTGCGCTTTTGCCACAAACAAAAAGAGCCATGGTAGAACAGCCATGGTCAAACATGAAATTGATACTGGCGAAGCGAGACCGATAAAACATGCACCCAGATGCATACCACTGCCGAAGCGTAATGAGGTTAAGTATCTAGTCAACGATATGAAGAGGAGCGGATAATTGAACCGTCGTGGGCTCCGTGGAGCTCACCTGTAGTCTTGGTTAAAAGGAAAAATGGTAGTACAAGGTTCTGCGTAGACTACAGGAAGCTAAATGACGTCACTAAAAAGGATAGTTACCCTCTACCGAGAATTGACGACACGCTCGACACGCTAGCTGGAACAAAGTGGTTCTCCACATTGGATCTACAAAGCGGATATTGGCAGGTGGAGATTGCGGACAAAGACAAGGAGAAAACGGCATTCAGTGTGAACGGCGGCTTGTGGCAGTTTAAAGTCGTGAAATTTGGACTCAGTAATGCTCCGGCCACATTCGACAGGAAGACTTGCCTGGTAATAGTCATGAGCAGAACTTTCAACGAACACCTTAAGAACCTGGAAGAAGTTCTGCAGCGAATATGAATGGCCGGACTGAAATTAAGCATAAAGAAATGTGCACTCTTCGAGAAACAAGTGAAGTATTTGGGGCATCTCGTTACCGCAGATGGCATATCCATGGATGAGAATAAGATACGAGCAGTAAAGGACTGGCCTCGTCCCCAGAA
>QOCX01000625.1:67369-110208 GCA_005959815.1 Sarcophaga bullata | reverse complement strand
TAATAATTAACGAAAAATCATTTTTTATGTACAAATTTAAAAGATTAATATAAACGATTAATATATATAAAATTACCAAAAATGATAATTCGTACCACTTCGTCACTCAAAATATATACATATTATTTATTTATTTTGTTAAAATTGTTTTGTGAACACAATAAAAACATAACAATAAGTATTTATTTCTTATATAATAATTTTTTTATTATTTTAATTAAAAATTAAAAATTTCATTAAATGCATGCAACAATTTAAGTTTTATATAAATAAACATGAATGTACCAAAGAGGGCATTTGTGCCGCAATGCAACTCTGCATACAATAGCCCCATCACTCATATTCAAATGTAACGTAAAAACGTGAGAGAATTCTGTTTTATACAGATCATTCCGTTTTGCTAACGAGAGAGAACGTTTCGGTAAGCGTTAACATTGCTTTCCATATAATAAAAAGAGAACGTTTTTTACGGTACGTTACGTTACGTGTGGCTAACTGGCACTTTACGTGTGCCTAACTGGCTCTTAAGTAATTCTAAAACAGTGGTTAATATTTCATAGTACAATCGTACAGAGAGTATTCACACATATTGCTTACGTTTTTTTATTTAGTTGTCGATCAGACTGCGTCAAACACACATGACAGCGGGTCCTATGGTATATTTTTTAGGTTAAAATTTTTGTTTTATAGTTTGATTGTTTTAATATTTAAGCAAATAATTTAGAAGATATGGAAAGAGAATAACTTTTTAATAGACATTAAGCAGTATTTTGGAAAATAAAAGGTTGGTTATTAGTAAGAGTGGAAATTTGTGAACCAAAATTAGATCCCAGAAAATATTTAATAAACATTTTCTAATTATTAAGTCAGAGATGTAATTGCAGTTGTATATTGATGAAATGAAAATCAAAATAGGGTATATTATTAACACTTTTCTTTAACTGTAAACTCTCAACTTATTTCCACCGTCTCTTGCAACTTGTGTGGTATTCCACAATGTGTTGTAAACACCGTTGCAACTTCATTTTTTTTTATTATTGTGTACCAGTGTTGAAAAATTCAGTAATTTAGTACTTTTTTCAGTACTTTTCCATTTTAAAAATACCACAGTAGTCCCGCTGCGCTTTAAGTAGTTGTTATTATTAAAAATTTTATGACTTGCGCTGGCTGACTAACAACATGTTCAGCGTAATGTTAAAGGTAGAATTACTCACGTTTAACCAAACGTCCATGTTCGTAAGTTCGTTTTTAGAATACGAAAAGCAATGAGAACGCTTGTCGAACAGTAATGTAATTTCAGTAAGCGATTCACATTACTCCTCATATACTGAAAACGAACATATGTTCCATTCCGTTCCGTCGGTGTTTGACTAAACGGGGCTTTTACGTTTTGTTATGTTCCGTATCAGCTGTTTTTATTTTGTATGTGACGAACACGTATAAGTCGTTAGGTTTTCTGTCCCGTGCCGTACGTGTATTAAATATAAATAAATAAATAGTAGATAGTGTTCTGCCTTACTAAATGTGAGTCTACGGTTCAAAGCCCAGACATCTCCAACAAAACGAAAAATGAAAAAAAAAATTAAATAAATAAAATTGCTATGAAAAAGTTACTTAAAAATCTGTCGTTCGGAGCCGACTTTTATCATATATTTTTTAAACTGCCGAATAGTCTGCCAACACTGAATGCCAATAAGTTGATTATTATTATATATTATATTGGCATTCGAACTACGCACCCAAAATTAATTAATAATTAAAATATTAATAATTGGTTTTCATTGTACACAAAAACTTTAAACTGTTGGTCTCTCTGGGATACTTTATATGAAGAAATTTAACTTAAAAATTAATCTCAAATAACTCATCATTTAAAAAAGAAATGTAATTATGCGAAGCTATTGAAAAAATGACCGTAAATATTTAAAATTTATACAATTGATGTTGAACGAATGCATTTCAAAAGCCTCGAATGCAGAAACAATTCGCAAACTCAAATGCTTTCATACAGTTCTTTGACTCCTGCCCTTATTAACTGCAGTATTATAATCATAATGTGTACAAAAACAATATATGATGGTGTATCCATTTTGGGACACAAGTCCTTAGAACATTTTTGCCAAAGATTCGGATGATATTGATATACAAATTATATCGAATTCGAAATTAAATTTTTCATCTTCAACAAATTTTAATCAAAAGTAAGTTTGATGATATATTCTGTATATGTTTATTATCACTTTAAGTAGGGCATTCAAATAGTCTAATAGAAACTATAAATTTTCTAAACAAATCCAACCTGATATTTATCAATTATAATGCCCAGTGAACCCTGTTCACATTGATCAAAACATATGAACGGAATCACGGAAAACAATCTTTTTGGAATAGTCCACTTTCAAATGTACGGTCGTGTTAATTGAGTGAGTGGTGGCATAAAAGAAACATAAGAAAACAATAAAAAAAAATTGTAATAGTTGACAGAAAACAAAAAGTGATTTTTGAGCTACAGATCTAAGATGTACTCGGAATTATTTGGCCGTGAAACTTAATTGAACACGTAATTTGGACATATATAGAACGAGTCTTTCAAACCTTATTTTATTTATGTATTGAAAAGAAATACAGAATTTTACTACAATTATCGATTTCTAGCGCAGGTACTGTGATAACAAATAGCGAAGGTATAATAAGCTCAAAAGATAGTGATAAATGAAAATAAAGAAAATAGTGATGGCTGGCGATACCTAAATATATGTATAACAGTGCTTAGATGGAAATGTATATTTATATCGAAATATTCTACAGTATGTCTGTTGAAAGGCGTGAGGAAGTAAAATGACTGAGCAAAAGTATGCACACATTACGTTTACACAGTAAACACAGAGGTAAAATTGGAGCAAATAAAATTGAAAACGACCTAACTTTGTGATGAAATTAAACATTATTTTCATGATATTCATACATATATGTACATATGTGTAGCTTACGAATAAAAAATAGCCTTACTTAAATATTGCTTCGTCTCAGTTTGAATATAGATGATTAACAGATGATTATTTATATCTCTCCCTTCTCCAGGAGTACTAAGAGCTCTGCAAATATCTGAAGAAGGCCAAATGCGAACTAAAGCAAAAATTCTAAAATGTTATAGTAAATTGCGATCAATTTTGTTATGTAAGACTTAACTACAATTTGTTTTATTCAACTCTGCAAACACAGAATCACCTTTGCCAAATCCCAATACATTAAACGAATTTTTCATCAAATTTCGAAAAATAATGTGTACACATTGATTCGAAAGTCTTATCCTAAAATGAAACTTATGTCTTATGAAATCATTGACATAACGCGGTTTAAATTTACCTGAAACGCGAAATATTTACTGCTAGTAGACATTTTTTCGAAGTGCATTGAAGTGGAATTGGTGCTTCTGGACAAATCAAGTTCTGAAGTTGTGAAGAGAATGAAGTCAATTTGTGTCAGACATGGAAATGAACAACAACTTATCTCTGTTAACGGTCCTATATATAATTCTATAGTTTTTAACTACGATTCTGTATTTACCATGGACAAAAAACTGGCAGTCAACAAGTTTGTAAGAAAATGCCAACAAACTGTTGGGAGGATACATCGTATTCCTGTATAGTTTTGTTAAACTGCAGAAATGCGGAAAGAGAAGGTATACAAAGTCCTTCGCATTTGCTTATGTGTATACAATTGAGAACGAAGGTACAGTCCGTTGAATGTAATTTTATACCAACCAAAATGGACATTGAGGATAAGGCAAGTCAACTTAGAAGAAAGAGATTGGCATCCAAAATGAATTATAACAAAGGAGACGCGACTTAGAAGCAATTCTGGCAAGAACACAAAATTCTGATTTCTGTAGCTGGAAATATTACCGCTACTTCCACCATTATTCATACAATGCGAAGAACCTACCGTACAAGACATAATATTGGAAAACTTTTGAAGAACAACAAATTATTGTTAGCTAACAGCTATTGTGTTTTGCTTTCTTGAGATTTTTTAGTTTTGAATTTGTGCCAAATGCAGCAAATCGCACTGCCTATTTCGCATTCTAAAAATTACAAATCTTTGGTAATAGTAACAACAAACACATTAAAAGTAAATATAAACAAACTTGTCGTCTTGTTTTTGATATATCACTAGGTTTCAACACGTCGATATCCACAAAGCCACTTGGTTGTCCCCTGATCAATCAACAGCTAACCAGATTAATCACATTGTGGTTAACGGAAGGCACGTTTTCAATGTACAAGATGTGCGCACGTTCAGAGGTCCAATTATCGACTTAGACCACTACCTTGTCGCAGCCAAGATTCGATTGTGCATTAGCGCTTCGAGATATAGTACACTGCGAAAACTGGAAGTTAAGAAGCTACGATCACAATAGAAAGCTGAGACTCAGTCGATCTATATCCAATCTCAACGGCATTGATGGACTTTGGGCCAACAGTCCTGTGGTCTGTCAGGAGCAGCGACTACATGACACAACGGTACAACTTCACGAGGAGATTTAAGACATCAATCCCGGACAACGAGGCCTGGAAAAGTGGTGTGACTAACCTAGTAGGGGATTTCGTGCAAATCTACACCGAAAGTTCAAAACTGAACGGAGCTGTTGGTGGTGGAATTTTTTCGGAATCGGTGGGAGTAGCCCAGTCTATAAGACTGCCAGACTACTGCAGCGTCTTTCAGGCGGAGGCGGTGACAATACAGACTGCGGTGAAGACAGAAACATCCCCAAGCGGAATATCACCATACGATCTGATAGCCAGACGGCTATTAATGCTCTAAGTTCCAATGTGATGAACTCTAAGACGGTGCACGCCTGTCGCAGATACCTCAACGAGTTAGCAGAACATGGGTACCGGGGCGCTGTGGTATTCTGGGTAACTGCAGATGAAGGGCGCACAAAGAGTCGACTTAAACTCCAAAGGGGCGCGCTCAGTGTGGTTGTCGGGTCATTACAGGGCATTGCATTATAAGTACGCATGCGAGGCGCATTGGTCTTGGACACCTTGCTAGCGGCTTCTTCAGAAAGTGCAAAGATGAGGAAGAACGGGAGACTGTCCTTCACCTGCTTGGTACATGCCCGGCTCTTTGTCAAAGGAGAAAGAAGTACTTCGGTGCTTACTGGTTAATCTGGAAGAACACCCAAGGACTGACATTTGCAGTCTAAACCACCTCATCAGGAGCTCCGAGTGATTTCGAGACTAGGGGATAACCGAAAACTGTGGTAACACAGTGGGCCCCTTTGACACCTAAGTGATTTCTCTGCGATAGCGGCTGAAGACATGATGTTGTTTGTGAAAGAATGGTTGACAGTGTTGGTATTTATTATAGTAGAGAATGGTATATTTTGTTGGGAACGCCCTTATTTACTAAATACAGAGGCTTACTTTTATTCAAGCTACAACTTTATGTATACCGTTTTCTTTAACAAAAAAGATTATTCAAAAATCAAAGTTTGCGGTTTTCTAGCCGTAGATGTAAGTGTAAACTATTCTAGTAAATCGGGTAGCCTAATAATTTCATTTTTCTTAACTGAAGTATTCTTCTTTTCTTTGTGAATTTTTTTTGGTTTATTTTCTACCGTTGAACTCAAAGTCAAATAAATAGTCGGTGTCGTTTAATTTTGTTTTTTGCTTTTTTTTTGAGGTAGATTTGAAAAATTGAAAAATATCTTAGTAACAGAACTCATATTGATAATGTGACAACCTACCCGTTTAGTACTTTTAAAATAAAAGTATATTTTATGTTCTGTTCAGTCAGGTTTTACTCAATATAGAACTTCACTCGCTCAGTGTTAACAATATACTGAAAAACTACAATAAACTCATATATTATTTTTGAGTACTTTTCGATACTGCTCTCCACATCCCTCTCATATTTTTCAGTTTATGGCGCAACTCTGGATGAGCTTCCATTTCTGTTGAATTGAGAGTTCCTGCTGATGTTGATAACCCAAGACAGCTGAAGATTCCGGTAGTGTTGATACTTGATCGGTTGATTCGTCTTTCAGTTGCGAAAATATTCTTGACGGAACGTTTTTGACGTGGCTAATATTCCTGCGGAATGTTTTTCCATCTCTAGTTAATACTAGCTCATTATTATTTCTTTCCAATACATTGTATTCTGTTGAATCAAAGGTGGGTGTCAGTTTGTTTTGGAAATTAACGTTTTGCAGTAGGACTATGTCGCCTACTGATATATCAGAGTCTTTCGCTCTTCTCTTCCTATCCTCCTTTTATTTTCCTTTTTGTTTCTTGACTTTATCTGAGTCTCTTGCTGCTGAGTCAATTCCGGGTATTTTATTACGAATGACTCGATTAAACATTAATTCCGTTGGTGGGGTCCCAGTTGTGCCATGAGGTGTTACATTATACATCTGAATTTTGGTTTTTAGTCTCCACTCCTTGGCCTATGGCCAATATGGTGGTGTTGTTATTAACTTTATATTATTATAATTGATTTCGGTAGGCCCAAATATTTCTTGTAATAGACTAATTATTGCCTCTGAAGTAATTTGCCTCAGGAATTTTATTTCTTGATAACGAGAGAAATAGTCAATTAGAACGAATATATAATCATTATTTGGTAGAGGACCGAACAGGTCAGTGACGATACACTGCCACGGTCCATTCGGGAATGGATGTATCTTCATAGACGTTGGATTATTTGGTGGAGAAACCAGCAGACAATCCCAACAGCTCTTTACAAATTTTTTTACCTCTCTGTCTATGAGTGGCCACCACACTTTTAATCTCACTCCTCGCTTCATAGCCGATTCTCCTGAGTGTCCCTCGTGAGCCAGTTCCAACAACTTATTTCGAAGCACCTTTGGTATGATAATACGAGTCCCTCTCAACAATAAAATACCCATAGTTGAAAATTCTTATCGGAATGGATAAAAAACATTCGATGTATTTTGCGGCCAAGAGTCACTTTTAATATAATCCACTGCGGCTTCGTAATATCCGCCATATCTGGAATGAATTTACTCACGTAAGTCACTAGACCTAAAAAACTTCGTAGCTCCTCTTTTGTTTAGAGGATAAAAGCCTTCCATTATCCGCTGAAAAATTTCAGGAGCTGAGCTAATTCCAAATCTCAGTCTCTTGTAACGAAACAGTCGTTTGTGGGTTATAAAAGTGGTAATATGTCGGCTTGACTCATGAAGCTCTATCTGGTGGTATGCCCATTTTAGGTCTAATCTGGAGAAAAATTTGGCTCTTCGTATGTCAACGCACAGGCGAATTTCCCAATTTTCCTTGAAGACGGAAACAATTGTCGAAATCCATGAACTTGGTCCAGATACTGGTTCTATTATATCTTGTATCAGTGCCTCTTTTATTTTCGCCATAAAGGTTGCTGAGTCGATTTCACACTGGAATCTATTGCTATTTTAATGCTTATGTCCTTTATTTTTGGGAACGTTTCAACCTTTTCAACACTATTAACACATTCTGAACTTAGTCCAAGTCTTAAAAATGTAAGTTCCAACGTGATTGCCGTATTCCGCCCCAATAGTGACTGTTTTGCATTCTCGATTACATAAAGTGTGGCGATAATTTCTGTACCCTTTTCAACGGATGTAGGAGCTTCAAACACAAATAATATTTTACGCAACTGATTCGCTGCATATGTCTTGAATTGGTTAACCGAATGAGTTCTTACGTTTAGTCTGAAGCATTTCCAAGTATTCTTGGTTAAAAAGATTAAACCGTGAACCAGAATCAATCACCATCGAGATATTTCGACCACCTACATTTAATCATTTCGTCCCTTGATCTCATATTTTCAACTTTCAAACAATGGAAGTCACAAGTTTCTCTTTTTCTGCTTGTATCTTTCTCTTCAATGCATCTTACCCTTGATGTATGTGGCCGTCGTTGTTTTAAATCTCCATACTAGTGATCCATTAATTTCCGTTTATTATTTTTAGTCTGGCATTTACGAGCAAAATGTCCTATTAAGCCACATTTGTTACATTTCGAATTTCTAGCTGGACAGTTGTTATCATTATTTGAATGCCCATTTCTACCGCATCTTCGGCATTCGTCACTAATGCTTTTGGTCCCCTCAAATTTAGTATAAACGCGACAAGCAGTTTCGTCTTCAATCTTTGATGTCATGCACTGTGATTGTTTATTGATCTGCTCTTGAATTTGACATCATCTAAACTTAGCTCTTTTTCTAACAGCTTTTTCTCGATTGGTGCCCGGCATCAATTATTTTATCCTTTAAAGAGATCTACCTTATTTCACTTGGAGTGGATCCAAAATCGCATTTTGATCCTTGATGTCGGAGACGTAGAAGAAACTTATTGAACTTTGCCTTCTATTGGGACAAGACTCCGAAATAATTGCCTTTGGAATTGCGTTTTGGAGAAAAATATGCATTTAACTTTTCAACCAATATTCCAAATACGTCATTCTTTTGCTCTTCATCGTATTCCACTAAAGCTCCTGGAGTTGTGGGCCACAAGTGAAGTAGTTTATTTTTCTGTCTCACCACATCTGTTATATCTTCCGATTAAAGGTATAAAGAGAGAGTTCGAAACCATTTTTCCCACTCACCTCGTAGTCTTATTTCCGTCATACTGGTGCACAATTTAATGTGTTTTAGCAGATTTGTAAACATTTTATAATTCCTTTTATTCCAATTAAATGGAAAACTAGTACACAATCTTATGTGTTCCTTCAACGCACAATTTAATGTGTCCCGGCGGCTGACACTATGTTCCAATTAAATGGACAACTATTAAAGCATTCAATCAGCTTCCTGAAATCACAATTTAATATGTTGCTCTTATGTACGACAGGTCACAACTTAAAAACTTTCCTAAATATTGGATAAGAAATAATTTCTTACATTGCCTATTCTTTTATGTTTTCTTATTTTTCTTTACCGTTTAAAAAGAGTCTTCTTTCGTTCATACTTAATATGAGAACTATATATTTGTCCTTCTTTCACGCAAGTTAAGAGCTACGGAGTTAGTTATTTTTATAAAACAAAGAAAATAATATTAGAAATAAGATATATTGTAACAGAGAAAATAATATTACAGATAAGACATATTTAAATCACAAACATATTATGTAAACAATGTAATTAGACCTGGAAAATATTATTAGTTCCAAGGTCAGATAGATAACAAAGAAAGATACAAACATTGTAAACAATTAATATCATTAACATATAAAGACAAAGAAAATGTTGAATATATAAATACACAGATATCATAAAAATATAACAAATAATAAAGAACGATAAAATAGTTTAAGAATAAGGAAAATGTTGATAAGAAAAATATGTTTAAGAATAATTTTAAGATAGAACGAAAATATAAATGGAAGTGTAAATACTTTCGCTCGCCAGTTCGTAAGTAAACTCAATATAGAAAATATTAATAAAGAACGCTTCCAAAATACCACTGTATTTTTGAAGTAATTATTTTTTAATATCTTAAGAAAACAGATTCTTAATTCACACGCAATGACAACTAACTGTAAACAAAAAGAAATTAAAAGAAAAAAAATTTTTTTTTTTTTAAATTCCAAAAAAACAGAATTTCCTGTAAATTTGAAGTCAACCAATAAATACACGAAACACATCGACATCCACAACAGGTTAAATTTAGTACCTTTGAAATAAAAGTATATTTTATGTTCTGTTCAGTCGGGTTTTATTCAATATAGAACTTCACTCGCTCAGTGTTAACAGTATACTAAAAAACTACAATGAACTCATATATTATTTTTGAGTACTTTTCTATACTGATTTTTGCAGATAACATATGACGTAAATGCTCAATATTAATTGCACACATTGTTCTTTCGACATTATTTATGTAGAATATGGAAGATACATAGAAACCAGTAGAGTACTACAGCCGATCGAACAGAAAGTCATATGCATAGCTGTGAGTTGTGAATCCTTGCTCTTGTAGAAAGTCTAGCGCTATTCATATAGAACAGATTGCAATGACAACAGCGATGAGTAAAAGAGAATTGATTTACCAATAGCACGGTGATAGCTTCGAATCCAGGAGTATTATACTGATATCGAACATCAATCTGAACAACGAATGTGCCACGTGGATTACAATTGGAATTAGATCCGCCTACATTACGCATCGATAAAGCCGACATTCAGCATTTAGTTACAAGATATTAAGCTACAATAAATCGTTGGTAAACTAAGGCGTAAGGATAATGAAATTCAGAAGAATTATCTGTTGCATCATGGTCAGCTATATAAGATCCAAAATGGGAATAAACTTTTTGTGGTTCCATATTCTCTTCGTGATAAGGTTACAAAAGATGCGCATGCAAAAAATGATCATTTGAGCATCGATAGAACTTTGGAGAAAATCCAACAAGTGAGGTGTTTTCCCCATATACGAAATTTCGTTAATTCGTTGGTTAAATCATGTGTCGCTTGTGTCTACAATAAGCAGTCCGGTGGAACTAAGGAGGGTAAATACCACTTCAGTGACATTAATCCGATACCATTTAAGATGATACACCTCGATTATTTGTATCTCTTCCCAAAATATTCAAGCGTAATGAACATATTTTGGTAGTAATCGATGTGTTCACAATGTTCACAATCACAAAGCAGTATCCAACACTGCCACAAAATACCTAACTAAAACTTCAGATAAGATAACAAGTTTCCTCGGTGGACTGGAGCGGATTATCACCGACCGTGGTACGGCTTTCTCTTCAAGGAATTCCAAAAGGTATTATGATGAACTTGCAATAACACATGTCTCTTTGTTTTTAACGTAAACAACGTCTCTATAGGTCTACATATGCATCTGATTTTCCCTTCCTCCCGCTGGTGATTCTGACGATAAAGCTATACTCTTCAGCTGCTTAATCAGGAATGGCCGAATGTAAACTGATCTAGTAAATTGAATACTCCTTTTAATTTTTTTAAACTGAAGTATTTTTTAAGTCTTTTCAACCGTTGAACTCAACATTAAAAAATACATAACAATTAAGCCGAAGTCGTTTTAATTTTGTTGAGGTTTTTCATAAATAATCTTACAGTTAAAACATGCAACTTGTAGCGAATACTTTTCATTGAGTTTTTCGTTAAGACAAATCGCGTTGAAGTAATTTTTTAAAATGTTTTTATAACTTATAAATGGAATGTCGGAAGGCAAAGTGGCGAATGAAAAAGTTAGCACCATTTGTCTAGTATTCTTCTGCGTTTTTCAGAATATAATTTATTTTTTTTAATATTTTTACTGTTTATACGGAATTTTTCGTTAGGAGATTTGTCAAAATTTATGGGTAGGCTTCGGAGCCCGCGTCTTTCAGGAGGTTCATCTAAATTGATTTGTAGTTGAACTACATAAGGTTTTATTTCGTTTTAATTTCGAAATTATTTTAAACGTATTATATTTCTTTAATAAAAAAAATTTTCAATTTTTCAGAGCAAAAATTTTTTAAAATTTGTGGAAGTTGAGACAGCATAATGATTTTCGGGAAAAGGAAAAATCGTTAAAAAACAGGAAATTGTAGGTACCACACTCAATTGAAAAACTCTTATATTTTATATACATTTTTAATCTACTATCATTAAATTGATTAATTGTGGAAAGTGGTGTAAAATTTCCATTATCCAGTCGCTTGTATAACGGGAAAAATACCCAAATATGCCAGAAGTAAGCAGAAAGAAATTATATAGAATTATAGAAATTATGTAGCAACCTGTATATTATGTTTTATGGGCACAGTTGTGTCACTCGCTAATATTTAACGGACACGTGAACTTCAAGCAATAATGATCGTTTAAAAATAAAACAAATTATTGCAGCGTATAATTATCAACACCTAACTTGAAACTAAACAAAAGTTAAGAGTGTGACTCAAACTTGATCAATTTTTTTTATTGCTGCTGAATACTTTTTTACATAGAAAATTGTATTTTGTCATGTTTAAAAGTTCCTGTTTTGATTACAATTCCTTCATTTTACTATATTTTTAAATCGTATTAATTTATATTCCATCACCTTAACGTTTAAAACTGAAAGGCCTAAAATATATCTTCGATAAAAATTATGTAATTTCTCAATTGTATGTACATGTGGTTTCTTTAATTTTACTTGTTAATTTATGCAAAGTAATAAATTGTACAATTTCTGTTAATTCTATTTTATGCGCTGGAGACATGTAGTTAAATTATTGCTCTTGCTGATTTGGATAATTAAACACCCGTTTTATATAATACACCAACTCTCATGAATAAGATTTGTTTTTCAGTTTCTTCAAAAACTCTTTTGCTTGCTTATCACCTTGCCGGTATTCCAGAGCCCGTATAGTTTCGGAATCTAAAATAAAAAATATTGATTGGTTTTAAGCTGCGTCTGATATAAATACGTCGTCTATATATAAATACGAAATACCTGAATATTCTGGTCTTGATAGTTCCATATGAATTTGTTCGTTTTCATGGGCCATCAAATCTGCAAATGTTATATAGCATTCGGCAATATACTGATTAGTCATACCAAATAGGTCCTTGTCCTTAATGCTAAACAATATTAAACTATTTTGTTTACGTTGCTCTTCAGTCAGTTTTCTGTGGATAAATTTAAAAAATAAATAATAATTTAGTACAGGTTTACTTTTACACAACTTACTTACATAGTGAACTGTTCATCATATAAAGGAAAACGAGTTTTGTTATGGACGGCAGTCTTTACAGGCGGAACTCCCAGAAATCTATTTGTCGGAAGAAAGTGAGCTTTAACAAACGAATCACAAGATCCGTTGTTATCCATTGGCACGAGATCTCGTGCATTCATGATTTCCAACTGCAGAAAATGACACAAAACAATAATAAATTATTAACATATGCAATATAATTAAAAATAAAAATTTTATAATTTGAAAGTGCTCAATTTTATAAAAACAAATCTATGTTTGTTTGTTATCGGCAAAACCACTGAACCAGCTTTTACAACTTTTCATTGAACTTTACTGATCCACCAAAAGGAACAATAGGCTTTCTATAGTAATGAGGCTTAAGTCTATGCAGATAGGGTGAAAAATACCCGTACAAAGAAAATACATATCTTCAATTTTTATTTAAAGGACTATTACAGAGGGAGACTCTAAATAGAGAGACTTTAAAGTATCAAGTCTCGTGAGACAGCATCTACCACACATGGGAAAAACGTTTTGTCATTTATTTAAAGAGCTAATGCATCTAGGGATTTCAATTTTAGTGTTATATGATTTTAAAAATTAACTGAGCGGCTAATTTTCTATTTTCAATTTATTAAAAATTGGTTTTGGGAGATGGTTTTGTCATCGAGTGTTGAGAGCGTTGCCGTTGTAGATATAGTCGAAAAAAGCCTTCTTTGTAATACAATAAAAGTTTTGCCTCATCTTTAAATCTAACAAGCTGAAGTTTAAATCTATTAGAACATTTGAGAAATTTTATGAACACCTAATTATTACCACGTTATTTACCAGAAACGATTGAAAACCGCTCTGATGGACATAGGGGAACTATACCCGCAGAAATATTTTTAAATGATATATTTCTTGGTTTTTTTTTAAGTTATCAAAGCAATATCTTTTCTGTACAAGTTTTCTCTTTCGCCTAGGAATAATAGTATTTTTTAGTTTAAAAAGAACTAAAAATATTTTAATTTATAATAGAAATAGAGACTTCAAGCTTTGATTTGATATTAATGACAATTTTTTTCTCGAGTATTTTGTTTTGCAATTTACCACGAAAGATAATAAATAAATTTTATAAGGTAACAAAAAAAAAAAAACAAAAGAAGTAATAAATAAAATTTTTTACTGCACTATATCGAGCATAATGATAAAAAAAAGCTCTCTGATTTAGTTAATTTCGCAAGTCTTTGGTATTTAATACTTATAGGGCAATTATTACAACTTGACGTTAAAGTTAAAGGTACCTTTAGCTAAAGGGAACTGTAAAGTTACCTTTAACTTATCTTCGTTATTACAACTTACAGATAAAATAAAGTTAACTGTTTCAAAAATATGGCAATGCCGGTGCAATATCGATAACTTTTGCCACTTTAAAAAAGTTCTTTAAAAACGCAGTGGCAATGACGTGCTTTTTTATTTATTATGTTTATTATTTTATTATTGCCATATCGAAAATAATATATATAATATGGCAAGTTCAAAGATAAAGTGAACTTTAAAGATAGGATGGTATTCATAATAATTCATAATAATAAAAATTCATAATAATAAAAAGCAATTTATCTCCGCGTTAAAATCCTCCCTTACTTAACGGCAAGTTGAAAAAATGGCCCATAGTTTATTAATATTTCCCTGATATAAACTATTATTTTATAACTTCTGCTTCAGCATTTGATTGTAAACAATACAGCCTAGGTGATTCTACAAGCAAGTAAAACAGCAAGGAGCTGTTCCAATGTGTTTTGCACAGTCAATTGTTAGCCGTCCTAAATCGCGTTTGACTCAAATTACCTGTTTACGACAATATGAGTTTATATGCCCAAATTCTTACCATCGATGGCATTGTATAAGTTCATTTAATTTTTTTTTTTTGATGCTTAATATTTAAATTAGCGTTATTTATAAGTATTATATCATAAATAAATAAGTATTATATCATAAATACTTATAAATAATAAAGGTATTTAATATAATAATAAATACCAGCAGGTTCAAATTCGACATCAAACATCGGAAGAGGGCTTTTAATGATTTTACTTCGTATATTACTTATATTTCAGACTTTATGACCGTTATTTTAATTTTCACTTTTAAAGTCAGTGATAGGTGTAGAATGGTGTAGATTTATCTATTTATTACTACTCTATATGAATGCTCTTGTGTAACCAGGTAGGTCTGAAATTTAATTTTTAATGTCGTTGAAACGATTTACAACTATTCGTTATGACTTAATATTTTTCAGCACTAATTTCTCCATTTTTAATGACTTGTGTAAGCAATCGGAGGAAAGAATTGTATTGGAGAATGATTGCATCCTTCCATTTATTTCTCAGAAAAATTTAATATACAGTGCTGGTCTTATACACTCAGTAATCTATACGACCTTTTTCCAGTAACAAAGATAAAATATTTTTTCAAAATTTAATTAGGGGCAGTTTGATATTCTATGAGGTATACTTTAGGGATGTATACAGTCAACGTAATTTTAGTAAAAGAATCTGACTTTAAATCAAAAAATCAAAAAATTTCTTTGGTCACATAATTGCCAAAGCCCCATTAAAGGTGGACAATTGGGTCTAATTCTTTTTAATATTTTATGGAGGTACTACATTTCTTTAATAAGCTTTGAGGAAGACATTCAACAAGTCTGTGACATCTTGCATATTATATGCCATTCAATGCCACTCGAATCTTTTTTTAGAGATCTTGAAGATTCTTTAGCTTCTTTGTTCAGCTTGTATCTCAAGGTCGTTGCATCAAATTGTAGAATCAAACATTTATGTTGACCATTATATAATATCAATCTATTGGTGCTCTAAATACTTTATCAGATTACCATCATTGTCTTGCATAGAAATCCATTTTACAACTTGCTTGTATGTTATAATTATTTCTTTATATTGTTACGTTTTTACCTTTTAAAAACGTTTGAAATATGAGCTCGTAGATTGCAAATAAAACTTAAAATTGTGTTCAGTTTTAATTAAATTCCTTATTAATCGTAAAATTTTGAGTGCAACTGTTCACAATGGTTCTAACAGCAATAATTGCTTTGTTTGTTATTCTTCTGTTTATACCAGATGTCGGCACCAATATCCCCCGGGGGTGAAAATCTTCGGCTTTTTACACACATAGGACACGATTATCAACAATGTTTCATTAAAAAGAGAGTAAAATTGCATTCAATTGCTTGTGAGCTTCTGAAGAAGAAGGTTCGACTCGTTTTTTTTCAACTTGCAATGATACACCAAAAAATATCACAGTAGGATTCACTACTTTCCAATGAGATTCACTAAAAACAATGAGAAAAATCTCCATTTTTGGAAGAAAATTATCTAGTTAAATATGCAGTCTTTAGGTCTTTGGCGCTGTATATTTTTTTCTATATTTTCCACTAAAATACCGTTAGCATATAAACATTGCTAACAATTTTCTCTGGGTTATACATCTGCCTCTTACAAATACACTGACATTTTTATCATGCTCTCTTTGTGCCGACGTCTGGCGATAAACAATAACAACTATTAGACAATTCCTCTGTAGTACCTGTAACGGAGATCTTCAAACCACGATTGCTTTCTTCACACGAAGCACTTCTTCACACAAGACTGATTGAACTTCTACTCGGACGTTGCCTGCATGCAACGTAAACAATCTGATGAAAGTTCCTGAATGCGAGCTTTCTAGGCTTCGCCTTCTCGAAATCACCATAAATGTAAACATCTATTTATCCTTACTTGTTTGTTGTTTGTGTCTTGTTTACGTTCGTCCTTGCAGTTGTTGTTGCTTGTATTTTTGCTTGTTTATCCCTCTTTCGTTATATTGCTGTTGATGTTATATTTTTGTTTTTTGTTAATCATGTAAACAAGTCCGTTGTTTTTGTTTTTGTAGCTTTTGTTTAACATTTTAATGTTAAACTATGTTACCCCATTTCCATTTTCGTAACTCTGCCGCACATTTAACCCTGTCCGTCCCGAATAGGCTCATTATCTCCTCTCCATATTTCGCCAGTCGCTCTACGTATACGACTTTCATTTTTACTCGGGGGCGGTAAACTTTCTGTGTCCTGTACATTAAATCGTTTAATTTTTCAACTTTATTTAAAAGACATTCTACTTCCTCCACGACTTCCATTTTACTTACTCGTGGTCTGGAAATCGTGCTAACGGTCTCCTGGGCTAATGCGAACGTCTCTGGAAAGTTTGCCTTCAGTGTGGTGAATGCTTGAGCTGTTACGAGTGTAAATTCACAAGGCTTGGAATCGTGGCGGCTATATCGACTACTAGAATTAGACAGTATCTCATGCCTTAAGCTCGTACACTTGTTACTCCCACATCGACATTATTTCGATGACAGATTTCATGTGAATTTTGACGTTTTTCTGGAGACATGTGTTTATCCCAGACTCGTTCTTATTCTCGTTCTTTACGCTGTAAATTTTCCAGATTAACATCAATAATAATCTGCGATCTGTGCAATTTTTCATGTTCTTTATTTCGGTTCTTTTCGCCCTTCTTTTTCTTCCCTTTCTCCTCCATCAACGAGTTTTTCGTCGACAGTCCTTTCTAAAGTTGCACCTTCCAGTTTTGTCATAACTGCTGCTTGCATTTCTTCCATTCTCAGATCGCTATCCTACAGGACTCAGCTAAGAGTTTTTGTTTTTCAACTCTAGAAGTTTCTTCTGCATCAGCAAGTAGTTTTTGATTTGCGGCTTGAGAAGCCTCTCGTACGTCGGCAAGTAGGTTTTTGTTTATATTTTTTTCATCATAGCTACGAATTTATCTCAATACCGCTGGAGGTTGCAGGGGGCCTGTAACTCTCGTTCCTCCCTCTAGTGTTGTTGGCAGCTCTAATTTACTCAACTCTCGTTTAAGCCGTTCCACTATTAGTTCGCAGAGTTTATTTTTTTTAGGTATTTATTTTAAATTTTAATTTTGTAATCCCACTTATGACACCATTTACTTCGTTTTTACCTCTTAAAAACGTTTGAAATATGAGCTATGAGATTGCAAATGAAAATAAATTTGTATTCAGTTTTAATTAAATTCTTTATTAATCGCACAATTTTGTGTATAACAGTTCACAACTGGTTCTAACAACAACAATTGCTTTGTTTATTATTCTTCTGTTTATGCCCTTTGCGATAAACTCTAACAACTATTAGACAATTGGTCTGCAGATCATTGTAACGGAAATCTTCAAACCACGATTACTTTCTTCTCAGAAAGCTGACTGAACTTCTACTCCGACGGTGCCTGCTTTGCCTTGCCTTTTATATAGTGACGTAAAGCTTATGAAGGTTCTTGAAGGCGAACGTTCGAAGCTTCGCCTTCTCGAAATCACGATGTAAACAACGATGTTTGCATTTATTCATGCTTACTTGTTTGTTGTTTATGAATCTTGTTTACGATCGTCCTTGCAATGTTGTTGTTGCTTGTTGTTTACTTGTTTATCCCTTTTTCGTTATACTGATGTTGATGTTATATATGTATATATATATATTTTTGTTTGTTTTGTTAATCGTGTAAACAAGTCCTTTGTTTTTGTTTTTGTAGCTTTTGTTAAACGACGTTACACCATTTCCATTTTCGTAACAATATTTTAAGGAACCAGAGAGCCACAAAATTATTTTTTTGATAGCATAGGCTTATGTTACGCTACATACCTAATTAAGTTGTTTGCCTATAGTCTGCGACGGATATTTTTGTTAAAATTCCTCCATAACGAGTTTCTGCATTTCTGACGACAGCGTGTGCACTCACTCACCGCTGTCTGATCGACGACTAAATAAAAGAGCATAAGCAATGGATGTGAATTCTCTCTGCACAATTGTGCTATGAAATGGTAACCACTGGTCTAAAGCAGATGAACTTAAATCATTCTATTAAACAATTATTAAACATTCCTATTCAATTAACGAAATATGTGTATTATTTAACTGTGTACTATCAATAATTTGAATATTGCAAAAGTACATTTTGAAATAATTTGTTAATCATGTATGCTCTGATAGTCTAAGCGGTTGCGTGCTAGTATGTTAGTGTTTGTCGTGGTTGCAATTTCCAAACCAATATCTGTCCTGTTGCCCAACACCAGGCACAAGGCTCATAATACTTATATATAATTGTTTTGTAATTTATAAATATGTATGTATGTACATAAATAAATAAATCAATTTATAAATCAGCATTATTTCATGTTACGTATTTTATCTTTAAAAAAAAAACTAATAACCTTCTCATCTTTTCAGAGATAATAAAATGAATACCAAATTTACTCTTACCACTAATCCTGTTTCAGTAAAGTTTGCTCTAATTGTTAATTTTCCATATTCTGATTTAGGAATTTCTTTCTGATGACCAAGTCTCTCTAAGTAATACTGATGAATTAAGTCTGCAGTTTCGAAAGCATGCAAGTCTAATATACGTTCAATTTCATTCAAAACTTCAACATCCGATGTGACGAATTGTCCGCTTTTAAAGCAGGAAATCATAACTTTCAAGGTGTGACGTAAATTTTGAAAGAACGCTGGTGGTCTGCGTTTCTGTGAAATATTTTAAAATTAAAATATAATTAAACTACTGTTTCTCTCTACTTACATCTAAATTTGATTGTATCAAATCGTACATGATTATTGACAATTCCTCCCATATCGCATCTAAAATGCGTGCAAAATTGACTTCGTTCAGAGTTTCATATAATGTGCTTAAAGATGATTCTAAATACATCATTAAGCGTTCCATTGAGTTGGAATCTTCATGCAAAACTTCAGCACCCTCGGCTAAAAATCTTCTTATAGGAGGTGACATTTTTCTAGCCACAATCTTAATCAATTCTAAAATTTGATTCTCTTCTGTATCAATAGTATTATCGATAACATTTTTAAGAGTTACTTCACAACGTTTCGATTCTAATTCCGAACGATATTCTGCCAAACGTCTAAGAACGTTATCGGTACCCAACTCCTGAAGAAGTGAAAACAAAAGATACCGTGTTTTCGTCAATTGTAAATAAAAATATTTGACTTTACCTTAAGGAATGATGGTAAGCTTTGCCGAATATAATCAATATTATTTATTGCCAAACACCACTCTGGGGATACGTGAAATAGTTCACTGTTGTCTGTTGTCAGAGATTCAACACGACGTGACATTCTTTGAGCATAAAATACACAGCAACGGCAAATATCCTAAATTAACAAAGACATATTTTTTAATTTGACCACAATTCAAATATAAGCATAAATACTTACATCCACTATTTTAGCCACAAAAGTATAAGATACTTCCACATCAGGCCAATCCAATTGTTGCCAAAATATCTTTATTTGATAAAATATGGCTAGAGTATCAACTGCTGATGAACTGTATTTTACAGTCTCATCGACGGCTTTTAGTTCATCCAATTCGATGGCTTTTTCTATCCGCTTGAGTGCTTTGATAACTGATATAGCCAGCCAATGTGTTACACCAGGCATGAACCACGCATGGAAATGTTCGATTGCCAATTCTTCATTCGGACACAATGATTTACCTTAAAAAGTAATATTTTTGCATTTCGTAAAATAAAATATTCAGTGAATATGAAATGAAAATATTAGTGAATATGAAGGAAAAACAGTAAATCATACCAAAAGTCAAGAATCGTTTCAGTACCAAATATAACTCGAACAGTGTAGTACCCATGTTAACATTATCGATTTCTGGTAAGTCTTCATAGTGATCCTCTGGAACATCGAGACGTTTAATATGACTACATACTTCAGTAACAATGGTCTTTGCTATTTCAGCAATCTTTCCATCATAAAATTTAAAGAGCACCGTAGAAAAACTCAAACGTATTTTGCTGCAAGAAAAACACAAGAGCGTGCCAGAAACAAGAAGAAAACAATTAATTATTCAACTAAATGTGTAATGAAGACAATGAATTTAATATGGTAGAGCCAAAATGTTTAAGTCGAATAGTTTGATTTATTCCGCAAACAGTTGTTTCCACAATAATTAATTAATTAGTTAATGTTTATAATTGTTTTATAACTTTATAATTGTTTTAATCCCATTATTCAGAACGATGATGATAAAAATTTACGATTAAAATCTTTTTCCTGACAATTTCACTTCTTGGAAAGGAAGTCGAAAATCAGAAACAATTTGGAAAGCCCCAGTTCACAAAATTTAAAAATTACAGAAAACTTCTTCAACAGTTCTTCTTTCCTTACAGCACATGCAAATACGACGCCTGCAAAGGCATATATGTATGTATAGTATATGTTAGATTATTTGTTCAATAGAATAGTTTATGTGATTGTTTCCTCTGTTTCAATTAATATGTATGAATAGGAATTTAATTTAATTTCGATACAAATAAATGATACCATGATAAATACGAAAATGCATGTCACAAAGAGAATTTTTTCTTAATTGTTTGAATAAATTTTCGCTAAGTAATATTTTAAAGAAATTTGTATTCAAACAAGAAAGTGAAAATTTTTCAAATAATTTTTTCGCGAGACATAATTTTGAAAATAGTAATTATGATGTTATTATTATATTTGTCACTTAATTTGTCTTCAGGGATTAAAAACATGTATTTTTACTTTCATTCAACATAGTACTTACTGGCGAAAATGTTTATCAAAATATTCCCTGGCTCTTTCCAAATCAGATCGTACCATTTGTATTAGTTTAATTAGATACTGGAGATTGTCATCATCGGATTGGTTGTCGCTATTTTGGCGATTACCCTCTATAATGCGTTCGAGCCATTCTTTAGTCCCGCAATGAATAGCATCTACAATAACGTCATTAATTAGGTATTCCGATCTTTCTTGCCTCGAAATCCAGCCATATACATTTTGCGGAAATAATTCAATACTTTTCGGTTGTTCAAGAGTGTTTATCTTGGACAATATGTCAAGTACTTCACATAATGTTTTAACAATTTGCTTATCGCTAACATTTTTGGCACGTAATTTACGCAAAATAGAAAAACATGACGGCAAGACACGCCTGACACCTTCCCAAAATGTTTTCATACCGTCAGATTCATTCAGATGGCATTTGAGAACTGGAATCACAACATCTAGTATTGAGTTGAACAAACTAAAACTCAGAGGATGATCTTCATGTATAGTTGTGTATACGGACCATTGACAGAGAGCGCATTCGAATCCGGATAAACCGGATTGAACGGAATGTTGCAATCGTATAGCTTCGGCATTTGCACTAAATTTGCCAGACCACCAGTAGTTCGCAACTTGCGACGATTCCAACTCATGCATTAGCAATAACTTTAGAAGATGTTTATGTTCTTGTATAGCCACTTGTTTATTTTTTTCCGCACTAAGTGCTAAAGTGACCAAAATAGATCCACGACTTTTTGTTTTGCTTCCTTTTTCCAAATTGTACCAAACCGTCGTTCCTGATCCGGGTATTGACTGTAAAAGGAATTAAAGATTATGATAGGATTAAAGGAATTTTTCCATAACTTTTAGCCACTCACTTTTAAGGTTATTGCTGTTCTTCCAATTAATTCATTGTCATGCTTACCGGTGGATGCCGTCATTGCAATTTCCTTCATAAGCTTACGCAGTCCTTTTATACCCTTAACCTCCATTAGTTTATTCACCTTTTCCTTAACGGTTTCAGCTGCATCAAAATCCCAAACTTCTATTATAAGCACCTCATTTCTTGGATTTTCTGTAATTGGTCTTTAAGCATATAACATAAAAACAAAGAAAAACTAACAAGAAAGACTGTTTTAAAAATATTACTTACAGTGAAAAGTGTTCCTCCCATTTGGGATCAAGAGTTTCAGTTTTTACAGATGAATTGTAACGATGAGAACCATTCGATTCCAGATATAATGTAACAAAAGGATCAGACAATCCATTAGCATCTTTCGGTAAAAGGTTTTCCGCTTTAATAATCTCAATGTTCAGTCTAATATTTGGTGGTTCTTTCTGTTGTGCAATTTCGAGTATTTCTTCATGTTTCGCATTTGGCATTTTAAATACTTCCTGAGCGAATTCAATGAGTGATTCTTTGCATACATCATTGGCTTCACATCCAATATTATTGGTAATCTCAAAAAGAACTTCTTCGTATAGATCTTCAATCTAAAATTTCAAAATTGATTAAATTAATAATCTCAAAATCAAAATATAATATAATATAAATATAATAATCTCAAAATACATACATATTATATATATATATATATATATATATATATTATATAATATATATATATATATATCTATATATATATATATATATATTTCATTTTATTGTGATTTCAATTTTATTGTCAAAGTTGGAGCAAAGTCGAAAACATGTAAATATGGCATTGTAATATGTAATTATTACATTTTCAAAAAAAAAAAGTGTGCAGCGCTTGTATGTACAAAAATGTAATATAGTACCTGTATTTTCGTAAAGAAAGCAGAAAAGGTTTTATCACTTTATAAGAATTATTATTGGATATTAGATAGTCTTTTTTGTTCTTTTACTTACTATGAGTTTAATATAATATTCTTTGTTGATGTTATTACCCCTAGGACCAAAAGAAGGGCTTCCTAAATTGTTTATTTTGGGAACGGTTTAAAGACATTTCGTTTTATTCAAACACCATGATGATTATATATTCGCACATGCTATTAATATCATAATCATTTAGAATCTTTTGTCAAAAGAGAAACATCGTTCCTCTGGTTTTGAAATCAATGATATTCATTCAATGACGAAATGCTAAGCGAAGAACAATAGCAGCTGCAGCTGAACTTTTCAGCCATTTATTTAGTCATGCTATGCTATCAAAAACATCTTAAATTCTAAGAAAACAGTAACATATGTATTTACAAAAACCTCACTTAACAAATGTGACGTAAAGCAACAAAAAACTAATTTTGTTAAAAAATGATAATTTTCTATGCTTCTTGAACTCAAATTTATGTTTGTACGCATACTCGTACTTTACTCGTTATGTATAACATATTTTAATATATTGTTACGTTTTTACCTTTGAAAACGTTTGAAATATGAGCTTGTAGATTGCAAATAAAAATAAAAATGAATTTGTGTTTAATTTTAAATAAATTCTTTATTATTCGCACAATTTTGTGTATGTTCACAACTTATTCTAACAACAACAATTGCTTCGTTTGTGCCCTTTGCAATAAACAATAAGAATTATTACACAAGATCTTTGTAACGGAGATCTTCAAACCATCTTTACACAAGATAATTCTATGATTGTAAACATGTTGTTTACATTCATGTATGCTTTCTTTTTTTTTTTTTTTTTTTTTTTTGTTGTTTGTGGATCTTGTTTACGTTCATTCTTGCAGTATTGTTGTTGCTTTTGTTTGCTTGTTTATCCATCTTTCGTAATAGTGATGCTGTTGCTATATTTTTGTTTATTTGTGAATCAAGTAAACAAGTACGTTGTTTTGTTTTTATAGTTTTTGTTTAACATTTGAATATTAAACTATGTTACACCATTTCCATTTTCGTAACAATATTTTAAAAATAGCGAAAAATAGTACTTCGATTGAGAATATACACAACTGATTGTTCTAATACTGTACGTTATTGAAGACAAGATGGATATGATGGTACATCTATATATGCGCTGATCGCTGATAACCGTATACGTTTTCTTCGATACAGTATTAATATCCCTAAAACGACACAAGAATTAACAGCAGTAATAACATCACCATAAAGTACTTAAAAATGTCTTCAAAATTTGTCTTTTGATTATAGTATATTTTCTTGTACTTTTAATGTAGACTTGAAGTATCTGAATTGGTCATCGCGATCACTTATCAATTTTTTTGCTGTAGCTGGTTATAAATCAAATTACATCTTAATAACTAGACCAAACTGCAATTATTGTATTGATTGTATACTTAACAATTTTTCCAACAAAATTATCGACTTTAAACATACGATTATCGTATTTGAACATCAGAATCAATTATCGGATCACTATCTGATCATTTGTGCAATAAAAGTTATTATCAACGCACATAATATGCTTTAGAGAAAATGAAGATGAAGTCGCCGTAGTAGGTAGGGTGCCGGCTTATTAGACGTGTGCCGACGGTTCAAACCCCAGGTCAGACATCTTCAGCAAAATGAAATATGAAAAAATATTTTTCGACGACTTCCTCTCAGCAGAATTGTGGCAAAAACTCTGGGGGTAGATGAAATTGGCATGAAAAATTTCTCAAAAATCTGACGTTCGGAGTACACTTTAAACTGTAGGTCGCGCCAATCATGCATAAAATTAACACCCACAACATAAGTGGCGTGAGAAGCTAAGTCGTTATTCTGACTGAACATAACCAGTAAAATTTGTATAATACATCGACGAAAATCTCTTTGCAGGACTAGGTAATTCATCAGGTGACTATAGGAGTCTTCTTCTTAATAGTCCTTCCAGCGCAGAGCATTGTAATCATGGAAGAAAGATTAATATTAAACAGAAAGCAAGTCTATGGTTTGATTTGCTTAATTAATTTGAAGGAAACATTATTGAAGACGAAAACGAGAAACAAGAACAACAAATGAATTTTTCAGTAAAGATTATTATGAAGACAAAATAACTAAAAACTCAACTAATCCCGGAAAAATATGGAGTTATATTAACTAACAACTGGGGAAAACTCCGACAGTATGTAAATATTAGGTTACGTCTAACGGTAAAGTTATTTCAAATGACATTGGACAGACAAAAGCAAATATAAATATAAATATAAATATAAATATAAATATAAATATAAATATAAATATAAATATAAATATAAATATATAAATATAAAATAAATATAAATATAAATATAATATAAATATAATATAAATATAAATAATAATAAATATAAATATAAATATAAATATAAATATAAATAAAATATAAATATAATATAATATAATAAAAAATAATATAATAATAAATATAAATAAAATAATAAATTAATTAATAAAATATAAATATAAATATAATATAAATATAAATATAAATATAAATAAAATATAAAAATAAATATAATATAAATATAAATATAAATAAAATATATAAATATAAATATAAATATAAATATAAATATAAATATAAATATAAATATAAATATAAATAAAAAATATAAATATAAATATAAATATAATATAAAATATAAATATAAATAATATAAATATAAATATAAATATAAATATAAATATAAATATAAATATAAATATAAATATAAATATAAATATAAATATAAATATAAATATAAATATAAATATAAATATAAATATAAATAATATAATATAAATATAATATAAATATAAATATAAATATAATATATAATATAAATATAAATATAAATATATATAAATATAAATTAATATAATATAAATATAAATATAAAATATAATATAAATATAATATAATATAAATATAAATATAAATATAAAATAAATTAAAATATAAATATAAATATAAATATAAATATAAATATAAATATAAATATAAATATAAATATAAATATAGAGATATAAATGTAAATATAAATATATATGGAAAATTATGTTCTCCAAACACAAAATGATCATGACGCTGCCACCATATTTGAGTTCCTAAGAATAAATAAGTTGATGTTGAATAAAAAAAACAATATTTGTAAGATTCAAGCCATATGGAAACCCAACATGCGAATTTGAAAACGTAAAACATCTTGGCATTATATTAAGACCAAATGATTGACTTAAATTCAAGAATTTCTTCTGGAATCCCTAGTACGCTCGCATCTGACTTATCTTCCTATAATTTCTGGGCTTAAATTAGGCACAGTTTTAAAGACGTTACAATCATCTCAGAACAATTTTTTAAAAATTGTTTTAAATTTCCAATTAGATTCCCAACAGTGGATCTTTTTGAAGGCTATACTAAGTCAATATTTCCAATAAATAAGTTTTTTTTTATAATTTCTTTTATAAATAACAACTTCTTCTATATATTTTTAAAGAGAATTGGTTCACATTCTGTTTTATTTCAACAGTCTATATAAACATCCAGGAGGAACACTAGACAGTCAAGAGACTGTAATATTGTTAGATGCCGTCTTGAGCTTACCAAGCAACGTATTAAATTAAATGGTCCAAGAGAATATAACGTGTTACCAGAGGGTTATAGAAATATTTCGTTGTTATCAACTCTACTAAACAGATTAAAGAATTATTCGCTTCAAAATATAAACTTCTTGTATATGCAACTTTAATTTTTTATGTAATTTTAAAAGAAACGGAATAATTAATAAGTAAATTAATTATTAATTTTGAAATTTTGCTCGATTATAAATATGTTGCCGTCAAGCCTCCATAATACCATTTGGAGCTGAGACATAACATATTAAAAATATATTTATTTATATATGAAAAAAAATATTGCTGTAGTAAAGTACCAAATGTATTGCGAGAAGACTAGTAAAAATACATATTCTACTGCATCGATTGATTTCAAAATAATTCAAACTTATATAAATTTTTTATATATTATGTTTGTAAGCATTAAGAAAATGTTAAATTTACACGTTATTAATTCAATCATCAACAGATCAATAGGGAAAGGATTTTTTCAAGAAATTAAATTTAAATATTTTTTTATTTGCTTCCAAATTATAAAAAGTTTTTTCATGGTTAATTTATCTGACGGAAACATTATTCTCAAACGAAATCATAATTGTTGTTATATTAGAGTTGTTGTACCCTTATACGTGTGTATAGTAAAGCATCTTGAATATTTGTCAATAAAAAGTGGTAAGAAATTTAAAAACAAAATATTTTGTCCGACAAGTAAATATTTAATTCATTTTTTATAATTTTTGACTACACTACACTTTTGAGAATTTTAATTTAAAAAACAAATGTCAATATTTATCATATTAACTGGATTTTATCTAGAATTATTATTTGGATTTAAGTAAACATCGATATGAAAGAAACCACATTGAGATTATGAAATTATTTATATATTCCCAGTTGGCACAATTTTCGTTCAAAATAGAACGCTGACGATGTTTATTGTCAAAAGTTAATTATAGAGTAGTTTCTACTATATGCCAGTATTGATACTGGAAATAATAAGAACTTGTGCTTTAACAATAAATAACAACGATAAACAGTTTTTCTAGAATTGCATATTTTATAAAACTTATATATTTTACTTGTTGCAGAAAATTTTATAATAGAAATAATAATAGGGCTGGCCTAACAACTAACTTTTTGCTGAAATTTTTATAATAGAAATAATAATAGGACTGGCCTAACAATTGATCTATCATACAATTCTTCTACTTTGAAAGTTTTTTTTTATTCGCAAAGTTTTTGAATAAATATTGTCCAATAAAAAGGCAAATATCCTATTTAATGGAGAAATATTGTTTTCACGTTCGATTGCTTTAAATTCAAAAGCATAACTGCAATTTTTTATTTTTTAACACTTTTTTATTGCGTCAATTACACACGTTAGTTAAACAGTTTCAGTATCTTTCATAACCAAGTTTACGTAAGAAAAAATTATAATATTTGTAACAATCGGATAAAGGACTATATTTTTGAAACAAATTTTTTTTTTTTCGAAAAGTGTTAAAATTATTTAAGGATACTTTCAAGTGTTAAAAGAATTTCCATAGTCTTGCCAATTGGGTAATTGCTGATCATAAGCATCACTCTTAGAACACAAATGCAGAACATAATAATACAATTGGAATATGTATATACGTACAGTATGGTATTTCCAAATAAAAATTAACATTGTTTTTCATTTACTTATATATATTATATATTTATTATATATATTTCCTTTACTATAATATAATGTATATATAATATATATTATTATATGATTTACTTAAGCTTACGTTTAATCACATATGTATATATTTATATATATATTTATATATTCTATACATTATATGTATACATTTAATATACGTCCAATATATGGTAAATTCAAGTAAAAATTTTTTATAATTTTTTCTTCCAATTGTGTATTTATGTAATTAAACGTAAGCTTAGGTAAATCATTAAATTCAAAGAATCTGAAGGCCATAAAATATTGATTAATCTCTTATTTATACTTATTATTACTTAATACTATAAATTAATATTTTAAATGGCTAACATCAAATTTATAAATATAATATTATAAAACGTAGAAATTTTAATAATTTTATTTTCAAAAGAATATTGGCTAGAAGTCCCGTACGAATATTTCGCTCAAAATGGGAAAAAATCTATCGTGTGTAAGTGATATTAATATCTCTATTTATTACTTAATTATTTTATAATATATCTTTAAAAACAATTTTGAAAATCGTCCTAAAAATGGCACATTAAACTGTCCGTGAGAAAAAGAAGATTCTGTTATATATCAATCTAACCTCTTGTAGTCTTTTTTAATAGAAATATTGGAAGTAACTTTTATAGGGAAGAAAGAGAGGACAAGTTATATGTTAAGTCGGAGAATGATACTATACCAAGTGTGTTGCAATTAAAAGCGTATCTATAGTATGCTAATCCATTTTAATTCAACTTTGCGTATATTCATAGTCACATTCACTAAACCGCAATATGATGAGTGAACTTTTCGCTAAGTTTTCGCAAATAAATATCTTGAGGTATATAACGAAATTGTTCGTAATTTACTTATTGTACTTTATGGGTGTGTGTACAATAATAATAAACCACAAGTTGAAATTTTTGCCGTTTATCTTTATACATAAGAGCATAATAGAATAGTAAAAAATGTTTCCAACACATGGTGGTAGTCAATACAAGTTGCAAAGGACATGAGAAATAATATATATAATTTTTTATAATGACTTTTAGATTAATTTTACAGCATATTTTTTATATGTACTTTTATATTAATTCTACATTAGAACTAAAAAAAATGCTTTAATAAAAATTAGTTTAGATTTACTTCTTTGCAGTACAGTATTTTAAGTACAAATAGCCACTCAAACTGAATTCAATTTTGACATTTGGATTAGCATTTAATGTACCATTTATTAATCCCAATGTCACATTAAGATTACTTTTTAATAATTGCGTTATTCTAGCAGGTAGTGTGTTGGTTTATTAGACGTAAGGCACAGTTCAAACCCCAGGCCAGACATCAAGACGAAAACATGAAAATACTTCTTCTCTGAGCGCAAATAAAATTGCCGTGAAAAGTTTCTCAAAAATCTGTCGTTCGGAGTCGTATTTAAACTATAGGTCCCGCCACTAATGTATACAATTAACGCACATAACCTAAGTGGTTTGAGAAGCTAGGTCGTAATCCTGACTGAATGGTTGTAATGACCAATATGGTATGTGGTAGTAAAAGGGAGAGATTTAGTAAGTTTAAAAATTTTTTCGGATAAAATAGCATTATGTTTACTTAATTAATTTTAAGTCTCCCATTAATTTTTCATCATTTGTGTATGAAACTATCTCCAAACAAAATGAAATATCAGTCAATAATTTTGAGGTCGTTGTAAAAAAAATATTTCGAATTTAAAATATCGTTTAGAAATTAGATGTATGATTATTACAAAAGTATATCTATAATATATTCTATAACGATCTCTTAAAATAGGCTCATAACAGGGATTCTATAAAATTTTCAGGCAGAAAACAAACTGAGTTCGCAGGAAATATTTGAAATTGTTTATATTTCAATAATAGACATTGCAAAAAATGTACATAGATTTTAACCAATTAAATTAATTTCACTTATTTAAGCCTCATTATCTGTTAAATGCTTTAAGAATTCGGCCGTGTTATTTGCTCGAGTATGCAAAGTAATGGAAACAAATAGAAAGAATGAACAAATTGTTTTGAACAATAATCCATAAATTACAGAAAAATAGTGTTAACTACCAGTAGTGAATAAATCCAAATAAATCGCCTGTTGAACCGTGTTCAACAAGTTTAATTTTGTTTTTAATTTCATTTTTCTCTTAATTTAATTTTTATTTTAATTTAATACTCTTTTTTTTCATAAAGAGATCTTGCTTTGTTCCCTATGAACTCAATATCTTATATATTTTAATTCGATTTAAAATAACGGATAGTTTGTAAATATTTACTTAAGTTACACATTTTCACTTTTTTCCATTTTAGTAGTCGTCTTAAGTTTTAGTTATAGATCAGAATTCAATAAAGCCACAAGCTTTCTAGCTTTTAGTTTTGAAGAAAACTTATCTTGTGTTTTTTGGAAACACACCCATGTTGTTATTTGGTTAATTAAGAAAACTACTTAACATCGGTTACTCTTCGAAGGTATCAATCAGATGAAGACTCTATTAGTCAAAAATATTCTCTTTGTTTGAAAATTAAATTGATAAACTAAATTCTTCTTTCAAATAATGCATTTTAGGGAACAAATTCACTGAAAGGAACTTCTATATTCACAAATTAAAAAGTGATAAATTGCTCCTGTTTTAGATAAAAGTATTGATATTTGTGTTTTATAAACTAAATGTTTCCAATATAAAAAGTTTGAAGAGGTCAATCAGAGTCTGCAAAGTAAACAAACTGAAATATCTACAATGTTCGGCAAAAAAGACTTAGTCTAAGACCAATATTTGTTCAGTTAACACATAAGAGTCCAAAGACGTTAAATAACGATTGTAGGTATTATTAAATTATCACCGTTGTACGTATATTAAAAACTCGAATATACATAGATTAGGATGCCATCATCATCCATCAAAATATAGATTGTAAAATTTGTAGATATGTACGAGCAAAATTCGTCGCACTACCTTGGTCACATTTCCAATTAAAAAATACGCTACAGCCCTCATTCCCACATAATTTTTTACAAATACTTACAAATAGGACAGCTGAATTTATGCCTTGTATTGATAGCTCACCGATAATTATTTTCAATATTAATATTCGCATATCTAATGAACAAGAAAATAAACTCATTTTCAACAGTTGATTTCGACTAAAATTGTGGAAATAATATTTTCAGATGACAGGTGAAGCCCTTAAACTGCTGCATATATTCTAATGTTTCAATTGACCATTTTCTCTTTAAAATTTTTCAGAAGATATTGCATTCGAAGCTAATATGAAAACAAAATAGAACTCTTTGCTATATATACCCAGTGTTCTAGGTTTAAAGCTTTTTTTGTGTGTATTTTTATATGTTGATATCAATTTTGAAACTGAGTGCTTTAGTTTACTTAAGTGGCAGTTTTACACAAATATTCTAGTTTAAACAACTGCCGAAAAAAATTGTCAAAATATCACAGATAAGTTTTGCACTATAGTCAAGTCCATAGTATACATATAGTGAACAGCAGGTATCATAATTCATGTAAATAATTTTATGAATTTTAATCATTTACATTTTTTATATTTTATAATAAAAAAATATAAAGGAAACTTCCTAATGACTATATTTTTGTACTTCAAAAACAATTTTTAAAATTCAAGACCTCGATGTATTAAAATGTTATACTCCCATTGAGCAGGAAATCCCATAAAGTCAAGCATTCTACTTAACATATTTAGATTGAAATAGCATTTGTTCAGAAGATTAAATCTTACGAAAACTACCATAAACTAATAATTATATTATAATGATAAATAATAAAAAATGTTCAATAAAATAAAAGTGAATTCTGCTAATTAAAAACATTAAAAATTACATGACTTTTATACTTTTCCTACACATACAAATGTATGTATATTAAATACAGGAAGGTGCTTTTAAATAACATTGTCTTTTATAATATTATACATTTCATTTGGTACATAAGTCTACAAACAATATGTAATGAAACTTTAACTATCATATAAAAAAAAAATTAATTAATTACTTAAATTAATCGTGGTAAAAATAAAATAGTTTGTACGTTGTGAAACAATTTTTTCTAATTTAGAATTAATATAATTTAAAATATAATAGGTAACACTAATATATTCTTCAGTTGTCATTTTCGATTAATATGCACTAAAAAATTTATTTTCTTTACAAATATTTTCAGTATCAGATGTTTATATTGATGTTGTCCTCTTCAAAATAAATATATTGCTGACTACATGCGGTGATCCGTGTAGTCGTGTTGCTTTGTATCCTATAGCATTATTATTAAGGATTGCTTATAACAGATCAGAGCTTCTGATGTTAAATTGAACCCATTTTTGAGCAAATCAAATGTTTCAAGATTACTTACGGTCATCATGTGGCAAACAGTTTCTGCATGCTGCTCCAATTGGTGTTTGTGTACCCCGCGGAAGTAATTGGTTGAAATGCTACCATTTCTATTTAGAATCCCTCTACGCGGTGGTGACTGTAGCGACAGAGTAGAACCTGTACTGTATGGATTTAATTTTGTAATAGTGTGTTTTTTATTTAAACTCAAATATTTGACTTTTTGATCTATAGAAGTATTTGAATTTCGAATAGTTTCACTTGGCAATTTACGAGGAAGAGAAAGAAAACTCATTTTCTATTTACACAATTTTTTTGCTTAATGTACTATGTTTCCTCTCCAGTTGTTATTCCAATTATTTTGCTCTCAGAGTTTTATTATTTTTTCGGTTCAGATAAACAAGTTACATGAATTATAAACACATCATATAAATTTAGCTCTTGCAGGTGATTCTGAATATTTATTTACTTTCAAATCTACTTATATCTCACATAAAGAAGAAACATTTTTTAATTCATTCGTTTGCTTATACTTATAAAATTGTTTGATTCAATAAATCGAATATACTACATATATGTGATACGTACATAGATAAATACATATATATATATATATATTATAATATATGTTATATATTATTATTATATATATATAAATATATATATATTATTAATATTAAATTATATATATATATATATATTATAATATATATAATACATATAATCATATATATATATATATATATATATATAAATATCTATCTATCTAAAATTAATTGTTCATCTATAATGAATTATCTATCTATCTAAAATTAATTGTTCATCTATAATTGAAAAACATTGACGAAAGGACGATGACCGCGATACTCGACATTTGCTTTTGATTTTGCTTTTTGTTTTCCGCAGATTACAAATTGTAGACGTTGACCGTGAGCCGATTTTAACGATTAAATGAAATTTTCAAATTTGATTTCACTTCGAGATGAGTGCTCATTCTCATTCACCACTCGCTCAATATTTCTATTGCCAATTGGTGAATACTGTACAGTGAATATATATATTCTTTGAGTAAAAAATTGAATAAAATCTAATTATAACACAAAATAATAAAAATGCTCAAAAGTTATAATGAAATCATTATATATCTACATTGGTCTTGCTATTACATTAAAAAGAATACCAAATCGGAAACCTTAATGTTATTAATATAGCTAAAGGGTTGCTATTATTGCATACTTTTATTACTACTATTACGTTATTATTTCTTTTACAAAATTCCCAAAAAAAAAATTTCTTTTACATGTTAAAATTTATTGGATCTGAAATGAGAACATGAATAATATATAAGTATAAAAACTATGAGATAGATCTGAAATCTATGCCCAATCTAATCAAGCGAACAAACCTAAGCTAATAAAATAATATAATAAAAATTGTACTGAAGAGCATTTTCTGAATTTGATATTGCCGAACATTAATGAGTTTTTGAGTGCGACACAATTTTTATGCTCAGCATACGTAAATTTTATATTTATGCAAGATAATGAGAAGAAAAACGTATAATTTATCTATTGTTAAGGTCATTATCAAAATATTTTTTCTCTTCGTTTTGTCTGAGCAATCTATGCAGTGTAGGAAGAATAAGTGAAGTAAGAAAATAGAAAACTTATATCTAAAAGAAATTTCAAATAATTTAAAAATGTGAAAAACAAGTATTTTTTAAGGAGTAATCAGCTAAATAAAAAATAAAATTAACCCCCAAACCTCCATAGTGTAGTAATTGCAATTTATAAACTTAAAGTTATAAATCAAATAAATATAATTTATTAAAAATTCATTTGGTAGAAAAACACTCATGGAACGTATTTTTGCTAAATTAAAGAAGAATGACTAAAAACTTTTTCATTCAATTATCAGCAAAATTTATCGCTTTGTACTGATTTTATTGAGGTACAAACATTTGTTTGTCATTTCAGAGTAATATTCTCGAATCACAACCATTCAAGACATATAATTCGAAACAGTTCATAACATTTCAATAGGAAATACACATATGCTAAGATATGGTGACCGACCTCAGAATATTTATATATCATATTTGGTATTTTTTTTTGTCCAGCCCATTCGCAGTACATGGTGGAATTGTAGAATAAAATGAAAATTATCTGCAGCGAATGCTTAATAGTTCAAGAAAGCTATAAATTACCTTCTCTTACAATTTAATTGATGTTTATGACAAATAATAATAAATAAATAAATAATAAATAAAGGTGATATCGAACATTTAAGAAAACTATTTTGTGCCATGAGCTACAGTGTGTAGATTTTCCGTCAGAAAATTTTTGGGACTGAGTGTAAGTTTTAAGCCCTACCGCAATGCTTCACTGACGGCACTTGTGCACGCGAGAGTTTTTTGTATGGTTTACATAATAGATTTCAACTATATGTAGCTTTAAGCTTTTTACAACGAAAGTTAAATTTGTTACACAGGATTAAAAGCAGAGAGGGCCAAAGAGAGCCCATTTAGAAGAAGTTGTAAATTGGCATGACCTCCTGTGGGGACACATTGGCAATTGGCAACTATTTTGGGAAAAGTAGATTTATTTAAAGGTCGAAACAAAAATCACTCATGAACGGATACAAATTTTTTATATGCGAGCTTCCTCTATTCAATTTTTTTACTGAATTGCTTTGCGACGCGCTTGCTAAAATCATAGAGTCTCCTGTTTCTGTCCAGAAATACCCCAATAAATTTCGTGTTAGACTTGTTCCCACTAATCTTGTCCTAACCATAATCTCCAATGACTTATTATTTCTTAACATGGAATTGTATATGTGGAGAAAAAAGTAAGAACATGCTGAAACAATACTCAAAACTAGAGGACTAAAATGAAGAAAAATTCTGGCAACAGTCATTAAAAACATAGTACTGTATACTGCACCCGTTCAATTCTTATCGCAATAAAATAGGGTGCCTATATAAACTTACAGCTTTAAAAACGTCTTGTGGCTACACACAAGCCCCTGATAAAGCAAATTTTGTAATCGCTAGGATTCTCTGACGACATTTTATTTATGTGTACATAACTGTAGTATTGTATACCTTCTTCTAAAAGGTAATAGATTCTATGAAGGTTGATTAAAATTGTCCGCCGGATTAGGCTGGACATAGAAGTATTGAAGACAGTCAGAGAAGATGCTCAAGAGCAAGAAAGTAGAGACAAACGTATAAAGTCGTGAGTTAAAGTCCTGATTCACACCAGTAGGTGTGATACTTAAAATGGCAACTGCATGTTTTTAAGTGCCAGATATAAGCGATTTTGAGAGAGAGACTGGTTGCTTAGCTACAGAAAACTGAACTAAACTGGGTTACAATATTTGTTATAAAATGCTTAATCCGTCAAAGAGTTGCTTAATTACGGAATCACGTTGTTGTGCTAAGGTGATTTAAAATGTAATTTCTGCTTCCAACTCGTCTCAACTGTACCGTTTGTCTTTATAATGATTCCTACACACGTTTTGTCGACTTTAGCGAATTGAATTATCAAACAGATCAAGAATAATTATCAAAACAAGAAGTACATTTGTAGAGTAATTTTTATTGCTTTTGTTTTCTATGGTTAAATTCAGCTAATTATCATATGATTTTTAAAAGATTGATGTGATTTTTAGATAATGGATGATTTTTAAATAATCGATGATTGCTGATTTGTAGATAATTTTGTTTTCAATATATTAAATGTAAACTAAAATACTTACATTCACTCCAACTGATTTTTCAAATATCTTTTCCTTTTTCTCTTTGGTTTCACTTAAATCAACGTCAGTTTCTAAACTTAACGTATCAATAACAGAGCAATCCAGTTCCTGACTACTATCTGAGCAATCTGGAATTTCGTTGGATTCCAAATTTCTCTCTTCAGTTACAGCCTCGACTTTAAAAGTAGCCAAAGACGTTTTATGGTCGTTCTCTTCCAGTTGCGACTGTTGTCGTAATAAGGAGCCAAATTTTTCAAAAAAACCGCCATCGGCATCCTGTAGCCTGTAAAAATTAAGTATATTATAACTTTGCTCATAAGGTTACAAAAGCTTTTATCAGTTATTAAAAATTCTAAATTGTAAAATTTTAAATTCTAAAATGCCTAATTCTAAATATCATAATATCGTCTTAAAATTTATCCAGACCTAATTGGTCTGCAATATTTGCCGGCAGACCTTATCGGCATTTTGCCGATTTTTTACCTTAAATTTACCAAAATGCTGATTTTTATTGATGTTTCGGTAAAAACGTAAAACCATATTAGAAACGAACAACGTGAGATTAATAAGATTATAAATAACTGTCAATCAATCATATTTTACAAAACCTTTGAATACGATTAACCCTTACAAAATTATGAAAAAAGAAATTCTTTTATGGAAATTTTGAAGGAATTCCCGGGGATTTTTTATGAAAATGAAAAACATATTTTGAATTTAAAGAGTTAATGTTTTTTAATTTTGAAGTCATTTTTGAAGGACTTGAAATAAGTTAGAAAACTTTTTGGCAAAAAGTTGCAAAATTACAGTCGCTTTTCCAGTGCCGTTGTACAAAATATTATGATTCTCCCTCAATCTTCCTTACAAGAAATTATTTTTTCTAAAGATAGTTTAAAATTTAATAACTAAAACTTAAACATACTATTAATTTTACATTTGAATTATAAAAAGTTTTGGTTTAATAAAAATAAGTTTAGATTTCTTATTAACTGCATCTAGCCTTTAAATTCAAAAAAGAACAAATAGCCACCCAAAAGTCTTAGAAATAAATACCCACGCATTTGATATTTGTTATTTCTTAAATATTCCGATTTTTAACTTTTTATTTTTTTTTTAATCAAGCCACATTTATTTTACAAAGATTGCCTTAATAGCACAGATCAGTGGTTTGACAAATTTCTATCTTTAATTCACTAACTTTATTATGTTCTCATATTTGAATTATAGTTCTTCAATGCTTTATTTATCAGTGTTTCAGAAAATTTCTAAGAAACGTATATTCCATAAATTAAATATCTTGAAAAGTCTCAGTCTAGCTTGATACACAGCAGCCATTAGAAATGATACTAAAAAAAATTATCGGGTCTTTCCGGTTAGACACGTGTGTTAATTTTATTAATGAGTGGTGGGACCACTCATGTATAAAATTAACACACACAACATAAGTGGTGATGAGAAGCTAGGCCGTAATCCTGACTGAAGGGTTGTAATGGCCAATTATGTATGTATGTGGGACCTACAGTGTAAAGTCGACTTCAAATAACAATATATACTTTTTGTGATACCTTTTCATTGATATATTATTTATTCTCAAAATTTTTGCCAGAAACTTCTGAGAAGACGCCACCGATGAAATTTTTGTCATACTTCGTTTTTTATTCGAATACCTCGTTTATGTTCGAAATTGTATTCCTTATTAAGTTAAATTAGTATATAAAATAGAATGTTCATTACTTGATATATGAGATGCTTCTAACAATGTTATTTTACTCGAAATCATATAATTAAACCAATATTTTCTCTTCATCTTGATCCTGAAAGTGTCAGACAAAATTTTCTCTTAGAGCTATAATAATTTTAATATTAATTTCTTAACTTATGGCTTCTCTATTAGTGTTAGTCACATATGCATACATCACATAACGCAGTTTTCAAAGTATTAGCAATTCAACTTATTTTTTACATCTGTTAGCACTGAACATTGGATTGTATAACAAATTGAATTCAAATTGTTGTCTTTTTTATAAAACTAGAGCTCCAATCAAATATTTTCTTATCAAAAATAATCAGTATCCGTGGGGGAATAACTTCAGAACTGATTATCTAAAAACTATTCAAAAATCCCATCTAGGGAGCTTACCAAATGCATTAAATCGAAAAGACATAGGTTTATAGCTAAATTTTTCGTCAGCTATAGATAAAATTAATATGTATGTTATATATGAATTCAAATAACGCCAACCACAAAAAGACTTCATATTAAAGAAAAAGGCTAATTATGATTCATTCCGAAATTTAAGAATTGCCATTGCTTTAAATCTTTTGTTCATACGTGAGTAAATTGGAAATTCATGAACTTTTATACAATCGTGATAAACGAAAACTTTTTATTTCATACTTCTCGTAATTAACCATATTTCGTCTCATACTTTTATTTTTTATTTTTATATTTATAATATGAATTTATTATCATTCATATATACATACATAATTGGTTATTACAACCATAACCGCCAGATTTGACGATTTTGTGCTCTAAAAGAATCATATTGACGATCTAACAATTTATGTCCTCATCTTGACGATTTTTAGAAATTAAAAATGTAAGTAATATTCTTTATATTAGTACATTAAGTCTGAATTGAGACACTTAAAATTGTTAAACTTTAAAAAAGGGCTTTACTTTCCAGCTCCAATGGTTATAATTTGGACGTAAAATTCTACGTAAATGAGAATCTAACGCAATTCAACTTTAAAATCCTACGTGCTGCAATTCACTTAAAAAAGAAAAAGCTTTTGTCTTCAAAAGACAAATGAACGAAGACACAATTCTAATTGAAGACATTGATAGGCTGAAGCAGTTATTTCCTGGGCCTGATTATTAATTATTCAACTTGTTTCCTGATAGTGATAAACCTGATTATGTTCGGCTTTAATTTAATTTTCACTTTCTTCCTTATTTGTATGTATAACTCCTTTTTTACTAAGCGCTTATTTATCATAATTATAGAAATATACCTAGCTTTTAATTGCATTGCCAAAACTTTAATATAATATGATAAGATCTAATAGTTTCTATTCCAGAAACTGTGTGTATACCATGATTACAGTTCTAGCTAAGCAACGAGCTGGGCTCAACATTGTCCATATAAATGCACAGAGTCTGAACAACAAAATTGATGAATTTAGGTACTTATTTGTAGCAGCAGGTATTGAAGTAATTTACGTTTCAGAGACTTGGTTTCCTCTGGATGTTCAGGATTCATTTTATAACATACAGGGCTTTAAGCTTTTCCGTTCAGATAGAAAAATCTTTGTTAACAACACACCAACCAGGGCAAAAGGTAGCGGGGTTACAATTTATGTTCGAAACGGTACACAGTGCAAAGTAAAATTATTAATCCCCATAAGAACCATAAGAAGGTATTATTAGGTAGTGTTTATAGACCGAATTCTAATATAAATTTTTATCCCTTTATTTCTATTCTTGAGGAAATTTCCATTCAATGTGACGACATCATAATTATTGGTGATTTTAATAATAATAACTTACTCGGTAATACGCTAACTGTTTCTATGTCGTCTTTACATCTTAATCCTGTGAATGTGTCCTTACCAACTCACTTCCACTCAACTTCCAGTAGTCTAATCGATCTCGTATTTGTTAATGATGTGACTAAGGTGCTGTTATATGATTAAATTTCAGTTTCTTGTTTTTCCAATCATGATCTTCTCCTCTTAACTTATAACCTGTCTATGAGTCCCGTGATTTTACAGTCTTGAATAATATATGTTGGGATCTGATCTACTCATTTGACAATGTAAATGACCAAGTGGCACTAATTCAGGAAAATGTTCGTCTGCTATATGACAGTAGTGTTCCTGTCAGAACTAAGCTTGTTAATGCCAAACACCAACTGTGGTTTAATGCTGAAATTAAAGCTTTAATTGATAAGCGCGACATTGCCCTAATGGCGATGGAAGAGGTTCAGAACGGACAATCTGAAAGCTATTCATAAATGCGCCCGTAGTGATGTTATCAAGCGCATTAAAATAGCAAAAACTTTGTTTTACGGCAATAAGTTCTCTTATCGCATTGGATAATAAAGCTAAATGGAAAGATAATCCGCGATATTGGTATTGGACAAAAATGTCATAATACTCCTGCTGATGTTGATGTAGATGCTCTCAATACAAATTTGTTAATATTAATGTTCCGACCCCTGGTAGTAACATATACAATGATCTTTGTTTCGTTCCTATAGAAAAGCCTTTAGTTTCGTTGTGTTAATCAGCTCGAGCTTCTGGAGTGCTTATCTTCAGTGAAATCGAACGCTGTGGGTTGTAATGACTTAGATCCTCTGTTTTTAAAAGCTTTGACACCTAAACTCCTTGCTTATATTTACTCATGTATTCAATTCAGTTTTAACTATGACCTCCTTCCCTGATAAATGTAAACAATCGAAAATCATGCCGATTTCACAATCCAACAATGAATCCAGCCAATTGTCATTTCTTCCATTCCTATCTAAAGTAATAGAAAACCTCATGCTAGACAAATGATGAGTATCTAGGAGTAATAATTTTTATCGCATATGCAGTCGGGAGTTATGAAGGAGCTGCACTACTGCTTTAATCAATGTAGTTGATGACCTTAGGTTGAAACAATGATGTAAACTATATAGCGTTTTTAGTTGTTTTGAATCAACACCAGGCTTTTGATACGGTTGATCACAAAATATTATGAAGAAGCTTCAAGACCTCCCTTTCATTTTTTCTGATTCGGCTTCTAATCTATACATTCAAAAAAACTATCTCTTGCCAGATTTAACAACGTGTTTACCTTAAACGGAAACATCTTGAGTTCCCTAAACGTTTGAAAGAGGATTTCATAGGGATAATATTAGGGCCTCCGTTTTGTTCAGTGTTTTACCATTAACTGACCTACCTGATTTCCTTAGATAATTGTAGCAGTTCACATATACGGCTGATGACGTTTCTAAGATTTTATAAGGAGGACTCGTATTGAGAGTATCAAATTACTAATGTATAAGTTTTAATAACTTTGATTTACGGAAAATTGAAACTGGGCTAAGCCCAATGGACCTTGTATAATCCATCATAAATCAAATGTTGTAGTGCTCTCCAGAACAAAGAGAGCATTTTCTGTTTCCTGATGTCAATATCAGGGGAATAGGAATAGACTTTGTTGAATCGCAACCAATCTGGGTGTTATAATTTAAATGGCACGGCTTACGTGGGTCTAATATAATAGATTACGACGCCCTTGTGCCATACGATGCAAACTGCCTTAAACATACTTGATTCCGTTCTTTATTCGGATGTGAAATTTTCCCAAACTGTGAATACCGATGATAGGAGAAAACTCAATCTTGGTAACGATAAATATAGCACGATATGTATTTATTAGAGGTCGACGAGACCTTATCTCACAAATTTTCATATCAGATAATTTGGTATTAATTTTGATAAACCCTCTTAAATATTAATGCCTTATTCTTCTCATAAGATCATTTACCTTCAAGACAGCCATCATACTTGAATTTAGCGGATTAAATTCGCAAGATTAAACCGCGGTAGGAAATTTCCAATATAGTTATAAGACCTTTTGTCACAACTCCCAGTTTCTTTATTCATACCATCAGTTTTTGGAATACTTTACCAAAGTATATCCAAAACAAGGCAATGCAATTAGTTCAAAAAGGATTTTTATGAGTTGTTTAAGTAATTTTTAAATATTTTGAATATTTACACACTTTTATATTTTTATCTTCATTAGTGACTTAAATGTTAATTTTTCTAATTTAGTCTTTAAAATTTTCATTGTATCCTAATGTATACAGTTTTAACTTTGTTTGTGTATATTTTGTTTATATTTACATTTCTTTTCCTTTGTATTTTTTCCTAATTTTAATTTACATTCATTTCTTTTTTAAATCGAAATTTATTTTATTTCTCGATTACTTTATTTTATGAGATTATAAAACATGGTCTAATTCATTTTTTATCTCAACATTGTTCTTAATTTTTTTTTACCTATAATTATCAATATTTAGCATAGCACTGTCATTTATTAAGATTAGTATGTTGTTGACTAATGACTAATAATAATATAACGGC
>QOCX01000625.1:0-67359 GCA_005959815.1 Sarcophaga bullata | reverse complement strand
CTTATTATCAAAAATGCGATAGAGAACTTGATTGCCGTAAAAAAAGTTTTTGCTATTTAATGCGCTTGCATAACATCCCACCTACGGGCCGCATTTAATGAATATGCTTTCCAGATTGTCCGTTCTGAAAACCCCTTTCCCCAAGGTCGCCATCTAGGCAATGTCGCCGTCTCTCATCAAATTCTAAAGCTTCTCTTAATTTCATAAAGCTAAATGGAAAGTAATCCGCGATATTGGTATTGGACAAAAATGTCATAATACTCCTGCTGATGTTGATGTAGATGCTCTCAATACAAATTTGTTAATATTAATGTTCCGACCTCTGGTAGTAACATATACAATGATCTTTGTTTCGTTCCTATAGAAAAGCCCTTTAGTTTTCGTTGTGTTAATCAGCTCGAGCTTCTGGAGTGCTTATCTTCAGTGAAATCGAACGCTGTGGGTTGTAATGACTTAGATCCTCTGTTTTTAAAAGCTTTGACACCTAAACTCCTGCCTTATTTTACTCATGTATTCAATTCAGTTTTAACTATGACCTCCTTCCCTGATAAATGTAAACAATCGAAAATCATTCCCATTTCCAAATCCAACAATGAATTCAGGCCAATTGTCATTCTTCCATTCCTATCTAAAGTAATAGAAAACCTCATGGCTAGACAAATGAATGAGTATCTAGGAGTAATAATTTCTTATCGCATATGCAGTCGGGAGTTATGAAGGAGCTGCACTACTGCTTTAATCAATGTAGTTGATGACCTTAGGTTGAAACATGATGTAAACTATATAGCGTTTTTAGTTGTTTTGAATCACACCAAGGCTTTTGATACGGTTGATCACAAAATATTATTGAAGAAGCTTCAGACTCCCTTTCATTTTTCTGATTCGGCTTCTAATCTTATACATTCCTATCTCTTGCAGATTACAACGTGTTTACCTAAACGGAAACATCTTGAGTTCCCTAAACGTTGAAAGAGGGATTTCATAGGGATCAATATTAGGGCCTCTTTTGTTCAGTGTTTACATTAACGACCTACCTGATTTCTTAGATAATTGTAGCGTTCACATATACGCTGATGACGTTCAGATTTATAGGAGGACTCGTATTGAGAGTATCAAATTATGTATAGTTTTAATTAACTTTGATTTACGGAAAATTGACAACTGGGCTAAGGCCAATGGACCTTGTATAAATCCATCATAATCTAAATGTTTAGTGCTCTCCAGAACAAAGAGAGCATTTTCTGTTCCTGATGTCAATATCAGGGGAATAGGATAGACTTTGTTGAATCGACAACCAATCTGGGTGTTATATTTAATGGACGGCTTACGTGGTCTAATATAATAGATTCGACGCCCTTTGCCATACGAATGCAACTGGCTTAAACATACTTGATTCCCGTTCTTTTATTCGGATGTGAAATTTTCACAAACTGTGATACCGATGATAGGAGAAAACTCAACTTGGCTAACGATAATGACGATATAGTAGCACGATATGTATTTATTAGAGGTCGACGAGACCTTATCTCACAATTTTCATATCAGATATTTGGTATAATTTTGATACCTCTTAAATATTAAATGCCTTATTCTTCTCCATAAGATCATTACCTCAAACAGCCATCATACTTATTTAGCCGGATTTAGAATAAGATCTAACCGCGGTAGGAAAATTATCCAATATAGTTATAAGACCCTTTTGTCACAACTCCAGTTCTTTATTCATACCATCAGTTTTTGGAATACTTTACCAAAGTATATCCAAAACACAGGCAATGCAATTAAGTTCAAAATGGATTTATATGAGTTGTTTAAGTAATTTTTAAAATATTTTGAATATTATTACACACTTTTATTTTTTTATCTTCATTAGTGACTTAAAATGTTAATTTTTCTAATTTAGTCTTTAAATTTCATTGTATCCTAATGTATACAGTTTTTTACTTTGTTTGTGTATATTTGTTTATATTTACATTTACTTTTCTTTGTATTTTTTTCCTAATTTTATTTTAACATTCATTTCTTTTTTAATCGAAATTTTATTTTTATTTTCTCGATTACTTTATTTTATGAGATTATAACATGGTCTAATTCATTTTTTATCTCAACATTGTTCTTAACTTTTTCTTTACCTGTAGTATTATCATGATTTAGCCATAGCACTGTCATTTATAAGATACGTATTGTTGACTAATGACTAATAATAAATAAATAAATAAATAAATAAATTTTTCTTAAAAATTATATAAGCTATTCAATTTAAAAAAACCAAATGTCAGAAATGAAAATGCGAGATGCTATCTTTTTATTTTCAGCCTTAGTGAAATTTATTACAAAAATACTAGTTTTTCAGCTAGAGAGAGAATATTTAGCCGAATTAGTCAAAACAAACTAAAACTTGGAAAATTCATTAAAAGTCATCTTTAGAATCAATACTTGACACAAAAGTCTTAACAATTATGAATTAGCAATTGTAACGGATTCTACTTTGAAGTTGTACGTGAATTAATTAATAGGTTTAATTCTAATATATATTTGTAAACAATGTAGCTATATTTTTTAAAACATACAAATATTTATATTTTAAGCTTCTTTTTATAATTAAAGTGTTGAATGGAAAAATTTTTTAAAAATATTAAATAAACATTTTTTTTTTTTTAATTTTTCTCTTATGTTTGATTTTTTTTACTAATTATTAAAACTAAAATATGTACAGTGAATTAGTCTCTTACGGTTTACTATAATAAAGATAATTAAAAAAAATGTTTCTTTTACTTAGTCAGAATTACGATGCTGTAGTCTAGTGAGTAGTGTGTTGGTTTATTAGACGTGAATTCTCGATTCAAACCACAGGCCAGGCTTCTCCAAAGAAAAATTAAAAAATATTTCTACGATGACTTCTCTGCAGTTACTGGCAAAACTCTGAAGAGTAAATAAATTGCCATGAAAAGATCGTTTTTAAATTATTTTATAATCTCAAATAGTTGTAGTTAGTATCAGGCTAATAGTATTAATCGCGAACTTTGGTCCAAACGCCAATTTTACTATCTCGAACAAAAAGAAAAAAATGAAAAAATATTTATAAGCCGATTACCCTCATCTGGAAATTTTCTTTGTGTATATTGTGCTTTTTGACATATTTTTTCATACTGAATTAAAAGCTATTACTGAAGTCTGGAAACAGTCTGTGTGTAAAAGTATTATTGAGTGGAAGCTTGTGAAAATATTTTATTTCGAAGAAATATTCCAGACAAATTAAAATCATCTAATTCAGAAACTGGCAATTTATATTGAAATATGGTGCAACTTGCATATACATACATTGGATAACACATTAACGCACTTTAATATAGTTTTTCTTTGTGATTGCTGCTGTTACAAAATAACACACATATTTCTCACCATTTAAAACATTTTTGTGTATTCGTATTACTTTTTTAGGTCGCTAAAAAGGCATGGCAGAGTGGTTCGTATACGCCAATAACACTTTGGTTTTTACCAACAATTAAAAAATTTATAGAAACATGTTTTGTTTTAAATTTTTCTGTATCTAATTTAATTTTTCCATTTCAAAATTCAGACGTCAGTTATGTTTTGTAAATAGAACACATAGTAAAAGATGATAAATATATTTTATTTATAATAATACTAAATACCTGAGATAAAGCAAATAAATTGAAGTAAAGTGTACCTTTTATGCCCACATATAATGGTACTTTGAGCACAGACATTCCGAAGCTTCTTAAAACGTTGTTTAAATCTCATTTAATCTTAATTCGTTCCTCTTTATAAAGTTCTTCAAGCAAAAAGTATATACCAATCTTAATATTTTTAAGTATTTTTTTTTTACAAATAAATTACGTATTTGATAATTGAATCATTTCCATTTTATTGATTTTTATATTGAAGCTAACAGAACAATTTAACTATTAATGAATGAATTTATATTTATTCTAAATGAAAACTAACTCTACCTTTGTCAGCAGCAAACTAATTTAACAAAAGTTAGAAAAAATGGTTATAACCCAACGATGACACCAAAGCTATAGCAATAAATGCCACTACCACTGAACTCCATTCAACTTTACACTTCGGTGGTTACAACTCGTACGCTCATTTTCTTTTATTCTCTCCGATTTAGTAACTAAACCATGTACTTTTACTTACATATACAAATTTAAGCGTGACCAACAATACAAGAAGTATAATTTAATTTCCTCACAATTTATTTTGGATCTCTGCTCTATTCCTAATTGTCTTACATTTAGAGAAAATAATTTATTTTAAATTGCTTTTTTATTTATTTAATTATTTATGTTCTTCATACTCATAAGGGATTTTAGAGAGTTATTCCTTATAATGAGTGATTTCCAAAAATTAGTCTTTACCTGACGAATAGATGGCGACAGAAGATTAAAGAATACTTGTGTTTAACTTACTTTTATATTGTTTTATTGTTGTTTTAGAGTCATTAATAAAAAACTACCGCAGTTAATTTGACAGCATGGAATACTTTTGTCACTGTTGTTCAATAATTTTTCTGTGAAATGGAATGCGTTATTGAGTTGTGGAATCGCTATTAAACGGTCGATGTTATTTATGGCAGTTTTTATGGTTATTCGCAAAGTTTTTAATGTTGTGTATACTCGTCGTACTTAGCACCGCGTTGTGCACTTCTAAGATTTGTCAGCAAATTTCTTCCAATTGTATCCAATTTCATTCCATTCGGTCCTGAGTGATGTTTTCCACCTCGTTTCTTATAAGAAGACATCTTTCTTATAGCGATTTATAATTAATGTAACAGTATTTTCATTTACATTAGTTATTTCGGCTACTTCGATTATGGTTTTCTCTTCGTTACAAAATTTGATTTTTTTATGCTAATACAATTATATTTTCCACGTCTTCTAGAGAGATGGCAAGGGCAGATATGTCTGACGCGCTTTTCTTTAAAGAACTATCCGTCTCAAGCTGATTTCGACGATTAGGTCGTATATTAGGTGGCATTTTTTTATTATTATAAAAAGTGAAAATGTCAGTATTTTAAGGCACACAACTTTAAGAGGACTACACAACTTTGTTTTTGTTATATTTATAATTTTATTTTTTCGTTAAAGAACAAACAAAAATAAAATGATTTAACAGCTTCATGTAAAAACAAAGAAAAGCTCCCAAATACTTTGGGAATAATATATTTTCATGAAAGGAATGTAAAAAAATCAAACTTAAATCACTAAACTTTTTCACGAATGTTTAGTTTAATTATGACCACAATTGAATATTTATTTTCATAATTCCTATTTTTTACTTTAGCCTTAATAAAAAAATATTTTAAAAATTAAATTTGAATTTGAAGTGAAATTAATTAAATTTGAAATGAAAATATTTAATTTAAAGTGAAAGAAATTGAATTTGTGTTGAAAAAATTGAATTTGTGTTGAAAAAATTAAATTTGTTCCGAATAAAATATAATTTGTGCTGAAAATATCTTTTTTAATTTGTAAAAAATCGATTTTGTCCCTAAAAATCGTTAATTTGATAGTAAAACCCTAAAATTTCTTTTTTTTTCAGATGTCAGAGTAATGCCGCTAATTACACACTGAACCGCGGCAACCAGTTATTTCCCGCTTTCATTATTGCATTTTATTATATTTTTATGTATACACATTAACGGCTGTCGTAATTGTTGTGCCTGCGAAGCGTGAATAGCGTTGTGAAATTGCACTTGTAAATTCTTACATTGTATTTTGTCAGCTTAATGAAAAGATTTTCTTGTGTCAACATTGACGATCATTTAAGAAATTGTCTGACGTCTCATACAAATTTTAGTATGAAAGGAAATAGAGAAAAAACTGAATCTCTTATTTTGTCAGAAATATTTTTTCATATTTCATTTTGTTCTAGATATCTGAACTAGGGTTTGAAACATAGACTCGTATCTGATAAAAAAATTCGAAATCAAATTCCATTGGCCCAAATGTAGTTGTGAGTACCAAGATTATTACGTATAAAAATAATTAGTCTTTGGTCTTTAATTATGCCAGAAACAAAAAATCTATAAAAAAATTTAATAGGATTTTAATAATAAGCTGTCTTGGACAATAAAAGGTTAATCTGCTAAGAAAATTGGAGTTAGAAATTTAACAATTCAAAATATACATATACTCGTTTTATGAGTAATTGAGAATATAAATAAAAAAGTTTATTACTTTATTACAAAATTCTTTAACATTACAGATACAATAATTCAAATAATACTTCCAAATAGTAAGTCGTGCGCAAAATTGTGAAATCATTTTAATTTTGCCAGTTTTTTAGTTTCTAATTCTAAATACATTCCGGTTAGTTAATATGGAATGTTACACGAAGGAACAACGTGGTTTTATTACTAAAACATTTTTTGATAATGGAAAATTTTTAAGACGTAATTAGCAAATTTGGAACAAAATTCGGTATCGAGCTGTGAGCAAAAGTGTTGAAGAAGTAAAAACATAATGACGAATAATGACGAATATTCGTAGCAAAAAAAATATCAAACGAACTGAAGTGTTGAAGGAGATTCAAAATTTTACAACTTGTTCTTTGACCATCTGTAAACCAAGAGAAAAGTGAGAATTTTTAACAAAATAATATTTATCGATGAATCCCATTTCTGATGAAATGTCTACATCAACAAGCTTTAAAGGGCTGGTTACTCAAGCGTAGGATACGTAAAAACGTAACGTACGTATAGAAACGTTAAAAACGGGACATATGTCAACGAAGAACGTAAATAAAAACGAATCAGAACACAAAGCAACACACACTCGCACATAACACAAAGTCAGCTGTTCAGAACAGTGATGAGTGTTGTTAAGGTAAAGCAAAATTAAAAAAGTACCAATTGGACCTCAATTGGAAAAAGTTATATTTGCTCCTTAAGTTTTATTTTATTATAAATATTTATTCTTGTAATATTATAGAAATTGGTTTAATCTGAGTAAATATTTATGGAATTTAGATATAAGTTCTATTGAAATTTTTTTTTTTTGTTTTTTTTTCATTTAATTGCAAAACAATACCTGCAGCTAGAATGATAATAATAATAAAAACTTTTATAATGGATAATAACATTAATAAGGGCATATGTATATAAATATGTTAAAGAATAAAAGAATTTACCTATAAATAGAAAGTACCAAAAAGGGCATTTGCGTCACATTGCCACACTTTTATTTATTTTATTTCAAAGTTTTTTTTGGACATTACAATCATAATAATATAATAATTAAAGAAAAATCATTTGTGTACAAATTTTACCGATTTATATATACTAAAGTACCAGAAAGAGGAATTCGTACCACTTCGTCACTCAAAATACATATATATTATTTATTTATTTTATTTAAATTTTTTGTGTGCACAATTGAACCATAACAATAAGTACCAAAGAGTGCTCTACACACAATAGTCCCATCACTCATGTTCAAATGTCACGTAAAAACGTTAAGGAATTCTGTTTTATACAAAGCGTTTCGTTTTGTTAACGAGAGAGTACGTTTCGGTAATCATTTACATTGCTCTTCATATGCTAAAACCGAACATTACGTGGACGCGTAGTGTGACTAATCGGGTCTTATATGTCATTTAGCCAAAAGTACCGTTATGATTCTAATGTACATAAGAATTATAGAAGTGTTTTGTTTTATTATTATTATTCTATTAGAACAACATTCGACAGTGTAATTATATGTAAATCCCATCAATATTGTCTTAAATTAAAGCAAAAATATAGCATTCTATAATATAATAAGAATAAATATTTATAACAACATAAAACTTAAGAAACAAATTTCACTTTTTCCAATTAAGGCCTAATTGGTAATATTTTAATTATGCATTACCATTTCAACACTCATCACTAGCCTTTATTGCACGCACTATAACACACAATACGTTACATACGACAAGTTTTTTGATTTGATCAACTGGTTTAAAATACTTATCAAATAAAAGTTGAAAGCGAAATTAAAAGAATTCATGGAATTAATTAATTTTACATACATAATACTTTGTGCTGCTAAGGTCTACGAAAGGTTCAAAAGAACACAAGACGAGTGTTTTCACTGAGTTTCTCAGCCATTGCTCTTGTTTACAAAATAATAAATACGACAGAAACGACACTCAGAACATAAAATCAATCGGAAATTAGTATACAAATTTTAGTCGTGAAAGAACTGTCTTAAAAATTGTATTTTAAGACATTTTAATGGATACTTGCTACACATACAAAAGTAGAAAGTAATAGTGCGTTTCCATTATGGGCAAAACAACTATTTCGAGCAAAACTGGTTTATGTGCTTCCATTGTGCTTTAATGGTTTTAGTTTTCGAAATTAGTTTGACATTTACGTTGCTACAAACAAGCAAAAAAAATAAATTGTGTTGAACCAAAAAAAAATTTGTGAAATGAAAAATTTTAATTTTATTATTATATAATAATAATATGGCAATAAAATTACTAAAAAAAATATTTTAAATACAGCAGTTTTGTACAATATCAAATATGTCAGTTTTTCGAACTCGTCACACACTATTACTGGATTCCCCAGAGTCATATTTTGTATTATCGAAGTAATACAGTGTTGCACAGACAGTTTTTGATAGGTTTTGGAGCAAAACTAGTTTTTCTTAAACATTTTTCGATTACAAAAAATGTATGGAAAAACCAGTAATAAAACCACTGATTTTGAGCAAATCTGGTTTTTGGCCCAAAATATGTATATATATAAACGCACTATAAACCTTCTTTATCCGTTCTATCCGTCTCGGTATTATATGCGTTTTGATATGTAACTTGTCACAAACAACTACCCTGATTCTACTTTTTTGACACATGAATGTTCACATGTTGTTGTTGCAACTTTAGTTGTCGTTTGGGAAGATAGAAACAAAGTATTTAGAATTTGTGAAAGATTGGCGTTGTGTATTATTGTAATTTATTAAGTTTTTGATAGCAAAATAAAACGGATTTTAAATTAAAGACATTTTAAAAAAGATTAGCAAAACAGTTCATTTGGAAACATTACACTAAGCATTTTGATAGTATTATTTTTTTTCGATTAACTCTGGTTAAATTATTCACCGGAAGTGAACTGGCCACCGTGTTCAGAGAAGCCGTATTCGAGAAGCTTATATTCCACACATAATGGGATCAAAGAATTAAGAAATTCGATGATACCTTACACACACACATAGTTTTATTTAAATTTAAGGATAGGAAGCGATGGAAAAAAGATCTTATATTATATGAAATTTCTAAGTCTATCAAATATTAATAGTGTTCAGTAGTATTGTTTCTTTCTGAAGTTACATTAAGTATTTGTTGTGAAGTAAGCATAACATTTTCAAACTATACATACATACACAATTGTTCATTACAACCCTTTAGTCAGGATTACGACCTAGCTTCTGGCACCACTTGTGTTGAGTGTGTTAATTGTATACAAGAGTGGCGAAACCGACCTTGTCAAACGCCTGAAATCTGCATAAATAACATCAGTTTGGAGGCCGTTGCATAATTCTGAGTTTTTGTAAGATGTAAATTCCATTAGGTTCGTGGTGTTGATCTTCCACTACAAAAATCATGCTGAGATATATTGTAATAAAAATTATATCAATCCGAAAACTAAGATATTTTTTATTAATTTGTGGCAACCCGAATAGACCAATAAATTCATTTTTAAAAATGAATTATCGATAACTTTATCCAAACAACACTATATACTCTTTTTAATTCTACAAATTAGAACATGTGTATGTGCTATACACAATATTAATTAATAATAGTATTAATTAAAAATAGATTGTTCTAGAAATCTAAGTATTTTAGTACATACATATACCAGATTTCATTAAAAATGAAGTCAGTAACTGGCAAGCAACACACATTTTAATATATTATCTCTACAATTGGTGACTCAGACGATCTTAATAAAAGATAGCGCTATGCACGAGAAAGAGAAAGCCACAACGCCGACTTGGCTCAAACTTCATCTTAACAATTAGAATCTTCAACTACTACGCCTGCCGTTAACCATGATAACAACTTCTGTGCCACGTGTGTGGTCTGAGCAACCTGAAATATGGTTTGCGCTGGTTGAGGCTTAATTTAGTATTTCGGAAATAAACAACGACATTTCCAAATTGAACATTGTTTTAGCCGCCATTTAGAACCATGTTTTACCTCAAGTAAGCGACTGAATTTGGAATTCTCCGGATCAAGACAAATACAACATCCTGAAATCTGCCATTATAGAATGATATTATGATAGTGAACAGAAAAAATTCAAAAACTTATATCTGAGGTCAACCTACATAGTTACCAAATATGATGAGTGGTTTAACAAGTAAAATAAATAGTGATTTCTCGAAGTCAGTTTGGTTACAGAGGCTAAAAATGAAAAGTAAAACCAGTCTTGGATTTCCATTAAATGACACAGAACAATATCAGGACAATGAAGCAGAGCTCTGTATACAATGGATCGAAAAGCAACTAAGTCAACTTAAGAATAAGAGTGGAAAACGATTTCTAACAAGCAGTAACAGTCGTAACAAAAGTCAAGGGAGACGATCAACAACACCTTCCAGATGCAGCAATAAATGCTGGTATCACGAAAGATTTGGAAGCGAGCCACGAAAATGCTAAAGTCGTCACCCTACTTCACGAACGGTAGAGGTGATTATCCTTTTTAAATTGATCGCCTTGTAAGTCGCGATAAAAAATGCCAGTATTCAATTTGTAATAGGCGCCATAGTTTCCAAGACCAACCAGTAAAATCAAAGGGCTTTCTAACCTTTTGTCATTTTTGTCATTTGGTTTGTGTCACAACTTATCACGGAATTTTTATATTGCCGGCAATAAAACTGCTATCATCGGCTCTGACTTTTTGAAAGCATACGACTTGCTCATTGACATAAGAGGTAAATTAATGGACAAGACAACTTGATCAAGAGGAAATTTAACTAAAATTTTGGATATTAAACTTCAAGTAAGGAAAACCGACAAAAAATTTTCAAATATTAGGAGTGAGAATGAGATGCCTATAATCACACCATATTGTGACCACCGGGCGACCAGTTTTAGTCGACCGAGACGACTCAGTAGCTAAAGACTCAAAGCAGCCAAATTTTCCAATTTTTAATGGAAAAAGGTATTTGTCGACCATAAAAATGCCAGTCGACAAGTCCACTACATTTAGTCAGAAAAAGTAATTACGAGTGGATATTACGATAATTTCACTATTGTCGATTAATGTTGATAAATGTAAATTCAGGTAATAAGATCTCGACTTTTTAGGCGAAGGTTTACGTGTACTCAGAAGTAAAGTTGAAACCCTGCGTAATTTCTTCAAATGTGTAAATGATGAATTGTTATCACACATTCTCAAAAAACGCGTCAAAGTATCCTTAAAAATATAATAAACGGCAATAAAAAATAAACGATAAAACAGAAATTATATAGTCAGATGAAGCTTTAAATGCATTTGACCCCTGCAAAAATGATTTAGCTAAGTTTTTACAATCAATAGACGTGCTTAACTTCAACAGATTGTCGATAGACTTGCTCAACAAATGTAATTTTATTCTAAAATACTTACGAATGCTTAGTAGAACTATAGTACCTACAATCGAGAGTTAACAGCAGCACTTCAAGGAGTTCAACATTTTAAGTAATCCTTTGTCCGAAAATTTCACAGCTGATTGACTATTTAAAATTACTGTTACGATTTAAAATTACTGTTAGAGTCAGGTAAAAACTCTTCTCTTACGCGTATGCTACAAACTAATAATAATACAACCCTTCAGTCAGGATTACGGCCTAGCTTCACACACCACTTATGTTGTGTGTGTTAATTTTATACATGAGTGCCGAGACCTACAGTTTCAGGTCGACTCCGAACGACAGATTTATGAGAAGCTTTTAATGGCAATTTTATTTACTCACAGAGTTTTTGCCAGAAATTTGTTAACAGGAAGTCGCCGAAGAAATATTTTTTCAAGTTTCGTTTTTGATGTCTGACCCGGGATTTGAACCATGGCCTTTCGTCTAATAAGCCAATACACTACCTACTAGAGTGGGGCGACGCAACACAACAGGCACAACAATTTTGCAATTGCAGCTTCAAGTAAACTGCATATGTATTAGTTATAAAAAAAGGCAGCAGAGGCAAAGCATAACTTAAACAAAAAAAATTGCAGTTTGTTAGTTCCTTATGAATAGTGCCACTAAAAAGTTTTTTCACATTATATTTCATACATCGCGTTTTTAAGCACCAATTCTCTCATTACTAGGAATACAAAGCAGGAGCATCGTCATTGAACAAATATACCACAACTGACAAACGTTTTCAACATATAATATTGATCTAATTAAGCCACTTCCGACGTCAGTTAGAAATTGTTATTGCCTCATGTGTAGGTCGCTTTTCCATACGATAATTCCTATTGGACTTTTGCCCTTCATCCATTCTACTATGATATTGGACTACAGTTAAATTAGATATCGGAACAAGTCCAGTGCAATTACTGTAGGCATGGCATTCACCTAAGAAGCACTGTCGAAATCGTTTTAAACACCATCTTATTAAGAAGCGTTTAAAACCCAGAAACGCTACAATAAATATTTTGTGATAATGTAGCAAACTATCGATTGACCAAATTGAATTAGTTAAAGAGTTGGCACTGTCAGTTTCTAATACGGTTGAAAGAGTCAGTTGTGTCAGAACTCGTGTAAGACTCCCGAAATGGTACACGTAATTAAATAATAACCGCAGTTCTATCGCAAGCTCCACGGAGCCGACATCTTATATTACGAAGTAAGGTGGTAAAGTTCTTAGCTTCTCTTCTTTCAGATCCTCCTTATTACATAGGATGACTTACTTTAATAGTCTTATCTACCGTATCCCAATCCATCTCAGAGAGCAACATCACCTTTTGTATTATTAACCGTAAGAGTCTAGCCCTTATCAGATTCTCCAAACCTCGGAAATTTAACAAAACGTTTTCCTCTCAGTTATCATCATCGCGGAATTGAATGCATCTTGGTGAGATATACGTACGAAAATAATACAATCGTCCTGTCCTGTCAAGAACTGGGTTAGGTTAAAGTTGACTTCACAACTTCCATCTGTTCTATTATACCATCTTTCTATTTTAAACGATAACACTTACACGATAAATAAATATTCGGCTCTTCTGTGTTATCATTACGTTCATTGATGCCACTCAGAGAGTAATTGCCCTAATGCCATAATACATAACGTTCTACAATTGTGTTCCTATATATATATATATATAATATAAGAAACCCATTTCAACTAAAAGTCGCTGCCATAATCATGTTAAGTCTAAGGTGATCTTCTAGACACCGCTGTTGCCTTTGGCAAGCGCTTCAAGATCCAGGAAACTAACTTAGTTTCTATCCACACTGGAAATTTAAATTTAAAGAATTTTACTCCAATGAATTCTACCAACATTGAAAATTATTCTCACAGTTCCATTCCACATTATTTTCACATTCTGTTAATTTACAGGAATTATACTACCATATTTCCACTCTAAAATCAGTGTCACAAAAGGCTCAGTTACTCCAAGCACCTTATTTTAATTCCAGTGGACTTGAAGCTCTAATGAAGAAATTGCTACAGATAATACGAATTTTTAGCAATTATTTCATCAATTGAAATGGGTACCTTTGGGACAGAGAAATATTCTTTTGTCGGATGATGTACTACAAGTTTTAAAACCGATACAATTGGCGGTGAATGCTCTAGTAAGCGAAGCAAAAATCTATTAACTGTTGATGATATTGTGATTGCTTTGTGTACTGGAATTATATCAGAGAACAGATGAAAGAAGAAATAGAAATTAATTATTCCAAATATCCAAATTTTTCACGCAGGTCATAATATTATTCATAATACATCAAAATACTCTTCTATAACATATGCAGAAAATCTTTACGAACGTCTTTTGAACAAATATGTGGAAAATGAAATTGATGTTCAAGCTTCAAGTAATGATGATGTAACCAAGTCTACATATACTTTGAGTTTTGAATAAAATAGAGGACGTTCTTCCTTTTTAATTTAGTACTGAATATAGCAAACATACATACATACATATCTAATTGACCATTACAAGCCTTCAGTTAGAATTACTACCTAGCTTCTCACACCACTTATTTTGTGTGTGTTAATTTCATACATGATTGGCGGGACCTACAGCTTAAAGCCGACTCCGAACGACAGGTCTTTTGAGAAACGTTTAATGGCAATTTTTTTTACTTTCGGAGTTTTTGCCAGATATTGGCTGAGAGGAAGTCGCCTAAGAAATATTTTTTTATATATTTTCGTTTTGATTTGATTTTGTTTGAACCGAGGCCTTACGTCTAATAAGCCATTTAAGTCATTTAAACGTAGTCGAAAAAATATACTTAATGTGAACTATAACGAATTATTTTATAGAGACGGTGATTTACTACTTTCAACATATAAAGTAATGAATGCAATTCAACAACCATGGATAAGATGTTGTTTTCAAAAATGTATAGATACCCACACGTTCATGTAGCAGAGGTTTGAAGGCAATTTAATGAAATGCTTCAACAGAATAATATTGAAGAAAGTACATCTCCATACTATAATTAATTTACGCTTGAGCAACGTTTGGATTTATTGGAAACAAATACCATTGTTCGGAAATTGCAAAAATTGTAACAAAAAAATCATCTTTTAAGATAAAGCTCATTTTAATTTTGTTTGGTACGTTAATAAGCGAAATTGCCGTAATTGGGGCTCAGAAAACTCCCACCTGTTCTTGCCTAAGCCAATGCACCCATTACGAGTGACTGTTTGGTGCGGTTTGCGGAACGAAGGTATCATTGGCCCATATTTCTTTCAAAATGATGACGGCGTAACTATTACGGTCAATGGATACACCTATCGCACCGTGATAACCGATTTTTTGTACTCGCTCTTCATAGTATGTGAACGACATTTGGTTTCAACAGGATGGTAAACTTGATACACATCTCATTCCACAATCAACTTATTGCGTGAAACATTTGATGGTTCTTAATTAACCGAAATGGTGACGTCTACTCGCCGCCAAGAAGCTGCGATTCAACGCTGTTGGACTATTTTCTGTGGGACGCCGTTACTGAAAAGTCTTATGCCGACAAACCAGAGACAACTAACCATTTCAAAGCCAACATTCCTGATGTCATTGCCGAGATACGACTCCATATACTATAAAAACTGCACGAAAAGTGGTCGATCGAATGAGGTACTGTGAGGCCAGCAGCGGCAGCCATATGAATGAATTAATATTCTATTTCTAACCGGAACAATTGTAGTTCACAACATAAAAATAAATTTGTCAAATTTCAAACCGTTTTTGTTATATTGCATTTTTTAAATTTAAACTTTTAAATGGTTTACTCTTTATATTGTTCTTTTGAAGTAAAATATTTAAAATCATTTATTCAGCAAATACGTCATTCTTTTTTTAAATTACACTTGAAAGTCCTGAAAGAGGACTTTGTACAAATGTAAAGATTTAAAAATTTGGTTCCCATTGTTTATTATAGTACAGTGTAATTTAGTTAAATTCAGAATTGTATATTAATGACCGGAATAGAAAAATTTTAAAAATGGTTTAGAATGCGATATTTGGTACGGTATATTCCGTTGAATGTATTCATGTCCTGCTTCTTTTTTTTCAGTAGGTTAACAAACTTTAAATCGTATTGTAGGAAATTTCTTCTTGCCTTTGCCTTTTATTGATCCTAATATATGACGAGCCTTAACGAGATATGGCATCATATTTTTAGCAATTTAAAATACAAAGTTTATGATTTCAAAATATACAATAATAAATAAAAAATGTACAAAATATATAATCATAAAATACGGTACGTACAATCAGGTCTATATTTTCTGAAAGTCGAAATTCAAACGTTTCGTTAATCATTTGTCTTAAGAATGTGAGGAGCTTCGGTTATCTGGTAACGTAACAAAAATATTTAGCGATGGAATCGAAAAAACGACATATCTCGTGATCCGTACGCAATGTATTAAGAAACATAATGTGTATATTCGAAGAGAACGATTTGGTCATAATTGAGATAAAAACAATTCCATTTATAGCATTTCGTTTATAAAAATACAAATAAGTACAGAGTACAGAGAATGAAGAAACCGGATTCATAAACAGATTTATTCGTTTACTCATTGGGCTGACTAACAATTTCTACAGTAGAGCGAAACAAAGAATAACATGAAATACAAAGAAATGTAAATAACACGTTCATGTAAACATGTATATATACACATACATATATCTATACACGTATGAAAAAAAATGTGTTTGTGTGTTGAAAATAAACGTTTACTTATTTTACATAGTGCTTGTTTTACACAGTTCAATTTTGAAATGGATTAAAAAATTTTAGTCTAATCAAATGGGGCTAAAGGAAAATAAATCCAAATATTATTGAAGTTAAAGTCTTAAAGTTTTATTATTTAATGATTTTTTATTTATGTAAATATTTTTGAATTATTCAACAATCACACGCTTGTACTGGAAAACTAATCAACCTACATAATATTATTAGGTAGGGAAAATTTTATTATTTCTGCTGGTTTATGTGACTTTTTAAACCCACTGTTATATGTTTGTATGTATTAATATAAACTATTATTCACCACCAACTTAAAAATGCACTTAAGCTTAAAAGTAAAAAAAAAAATAAATAAAGTATAAGTATAAGAAATAAAGTATTTAAGTAGAGGTAGCCACGAAGTTTTCAGTCACTATGTTAATTTCTGTCAGAATGTACATAGATTCGAGTATTGTATCCATTTTGTAAAATATTTTGTTCTCATAATAAATCTTAATACGTAACAACTGAGCCACGTAAATTTACGTCTCTGCTTTTTGCATACTACAGTTTGCTTGAAAAAGGAACATGAGCGCAGTAATATTTTTTTAATTGACATTGATAGATATACAGTTAATTAAGGATAGATTGGAAATTAAAATAAATTATGCAGGTGATAAATGAATTTAAGTAGAAGAATTGACATCCCTTTATATTTTATAGAGTGGTGAGAGTCAAACTAAATTACAATATAAGAGAATTATGCGTTTGCTCAGCATCAACCTTATATGAATAATACACGAATTTTTTTATTAAACAAATTACCAAATGAGCATAAGGTACGTTTATACATACTTAGATATAATCTAAACGATATACAATTGTGAAGCTGCTCCTCCCAAGCAAACAATCCTTCCAACAAACAATCTGTGTTAAAAATGTTCTATTCTTTTCGGAAAGAAAGTTAAAAAAAATATATTTATTTTTACTCACTTGCACTCATGCTCAGTTTGTGGATTCATTTTAGCTTCTTGTAATTTCTCGTAGAAATCTTTCCACATTTTTTCTTCATCCATGGTTGTGACTTCACTATTTATACCTTAAGGAATAATTATATATGTATTATTGATTTCTTCGTTTACAAAAATGTTCGCTGTCTGTACAAAATTAGTTCAATTTAGCAAAGTTTATTACAATAATTTCGGATTTACATATACTTGTGTATTCCTTACTAATTGCTAAATCTTGTATAAACAAAATAAATAAAAAGCTTTTTATTGTTTTAGCTTGCAATCATACACATCAGCGTATATACACTATTTAGAGCATTTACAATGAGACGGAGACAATACCGAGTTCCTACAAAGACTTTAAAATACTAAACGGCAGCCGACAAACACGATTTCTACGTATAAAAATATCGTCATCTAAATTAGTATAAAGAGAGAATGACGATTATGATATTTTTGTTATTTTATTGAGAATATAATATGTGTATATGTCTATGAAGTACTCATTTTAAATTATATTAGGTAATAGGTTTGTTCGAAATAAATAGTGGTAAGATATGATAAAATTGCAATAAAAAAATGTCTCCATACCAAATCATAAATTTGGTGAAGAACACAAAAAAAAACACCAAAAGGCAGAAAGGAAAAAACTTGCATACAAAATTTACAATAAAACAATGAAATCAAAATAAAAATTCTTTTCAATTTTTTCATTTTTAGATTGACACAACCACAATCAAGTCACAATAATCAGAAGTATGTTAAAAATGTATAATTTTTCACTTATTTTCAAGAATTAAACACATCTGATTTAATGCGTTAACAATTTTACGAACAAAGAAGTGCTCTAATTAACGTTCTTATCGAGTCAAATCTAGATAAAATGTTTTTCGATAAAATTGGGAGCCTGCATTTTCGACATAAGTAGAAAAGACCTAATATAGAACAACTCTTACTAATTCGGTTTTACCGTCAAATTTCAACGAGTAGATAAATAAAACTTGGAAATTTGATGTTTTGGTAACAATGAAACTGACTTTTTAACTTTTCCAAAATTAGTACGATATGTATGTTATAGAAAAAATATATATTGTAGAATATTGTATATGGTATTTTTTTAGAAATCCGTATGATTTTTCTATGCTAAATATCTGGGGTGGTCTAATTACTAGGTCAAGTTATAACTTGGTTAGGCTAACGCCTTAAGCACACCTCCACATATTTATTCATATTTCATTTTATCATATGCCTACAATTCATAGTTGACATTTCTTAGCTCTTTTGACACATTTTTTAACAATTTAAAACACCACTAGCAGACACTTTCTGGGTGTCAAAAATCTATCGCCCCAGCTACCCAAGTGTTGAAAAATTACACAGAATATGTCTAGTGACTTCTTCTTCCTCCCTGCCATTACAGCTATTGCATAATTCGTCGTTGCGTATTTTTATCAAAAAATGTGGTTTTTGGGTAGACTTATCATTATTTAACCCATTTGAAACCAAGCCAAAACGATAAGAAAAATTTGGAAAAATTCTTTATTTATATAATCGATGCTTCCTAACTATAAGCCTATAATATTTAACGGCGAGGGACAAGCAGCACTTTTTTAATAATTTTTTTAGGCAAAGTCTACCTATTATTCGCTGTTTCCTTTATGGGAAACAAACAAACGCTTAGCCTTTGACATAGTAATATCTATCATGTATGACCCAGAAGGAAATACCCCAGTCGACTCCGCTGAAGGTTTCATAATCTGTCTGTAAATTGGGAACAAATGTTTAAAAAGATATACTTTACGAAAGGGAAAAAAGGGCTGACCTGAGGTTTGTAACCGGTCTTTTGTACACTCACTGCACACTCAAAGTACATACCGGAGGAACATACAGAGATACACAGCAAGTGCTGGTCAAGATACTGTTCTTGTTGACACCGAGCAGCATTCTGAAATTAGTTCGAGATTGACTAAATAAAAGAATTTATGATTTTAACCAAGCCTATGTATTTTTGACTAAATTTATCAGATTACATATGGAACTAAAAGTAAATTAAATTTATTGGATCTAAATTTTTTATAACCTTAGGTCTTCCTAATAAATAACTCATAATTTTTTTAATAAAACTTTTTCTATACACGCAGGGTTCGAATCCCCGGTCAGACATCAAAAACAAAATATGAAAAAATATTTCTTCGGCGACTTCCTCTCAGCAGATTACTGGCAAAAACTCTGAGAGTAAATAAGATTGCCATGATAAGTTTCTCAAAAATCTGTCGTTCGGAGTCGACTTTAAACTGTAGATCCCGCCACTCATGTACAAAATTAACACACACAACATAAGTGGTGTGAGAAGCTAGGCCGTAATCCTGACTTAAGCGTTGTAATGGTCAATTATATATGTATGTATTTACCATAAAAATTGCTAGAAAATAAATGTAAAAAGTTGTATAAAAAAAGCAGAAAATCAATTTTTTTTTTGTTTACATATTAATTTTTTATTGAATATCGAACGGAAATAATACAAATGAAGTCTACATTTTTACATTTGTTACCCAATGTTAACAGTTTTTATTAATTTGTTCCTAATACTTAATTCTAAGTTTACGTGACGTTATTAATCTTATGTTTTCAATTTGATTGTTTTTTTAATTTTGGTTATTATTATTTACGTATTACATTCAAAGCTTAAGATTCAAGACAAACACCAAGGTAAAACTAATGACCGTTGAATTGAGCAAATTGCTACAAATTACAATTAAAGATAGAAATAAAATCAGGTCTTATAAGTGTCGCTGGAATGGACAAAGAACACCTTTGCATGTAGTCTCAAATCAACTGTCTGAGAATGCGTTTCGGCCAACAAAAAAAATCAACAAAATTGAAAAACTAATTGACATAAGGCTATAATCTGAGACAAGGCTAAGGCTATTATCTGAGAAATATGTTAGATAACCTTACGAATCATAATCAATCAAAAACTCGATTTTGATTTTTTTGATAATACCTATTTTTGGGTTTTCGACGACGATATATAAAACAAGAAATGAAGAAAACGAAGTGGACGGCGGGAAGCATTGTCATTTTAGTGATGCGTATATGGCAGGCGTTGAATCTTATCATAAGGATACTTGGCCATTTGACACAAGTTACTTTTGCAATTACTTAGATCGTACTCAAAATCATTGTAATAATGAGTAATTAAGCTTCATTAATGGTAGTTGGCATACGTTCCCTTATAATTAATCTTTCAAGGGCTTACAACTGTATTTTATTTTTTTATTATACGGTTAAAGAGAATATATATCACAGATATCATCTTGTGATAGATTATATGCAAAGAATTAACGTCACGTTACTTATTTAAGACGCAAGCGAGGTTTGATCGAAGCATACAGACTCTCGTAAGTCCATACAGACTTTCATAAGTTCTGGTAATGACGCCATAGCTTGCGCTGACGACATTGCCATTGGACTGTCTGCTAATCCTGTCTGTTAATCCTTCCAAGAATGATACAATTCCTTTCACTAGGAGATACAAGGTACCGGCATTCACCCTCCCTAGTATAAGCCGCACCAGACTCACGTTGAGTCCCGAGATTAAATATCTCGGCCTGATACTCGTTTCCAAACTCGGTTGGAGAGCGAATCTGGCTGCGAGGGCACGCAAAGTGGAGCAGTGCTGCAGTTGGATCCATATTGGGTCTCCGCCCTAAGGTTATGCTCTGGATCTATTCTGCAGTTGTCGAACCCAACCTCTTATATGGTGTGGCATTTTGGTGGACTGCGCTGGATAAATTGCACAATGTAATACTTCTTGACAAGGTCAGAAGGTCTGCTGCCATTCGTATCACCGGTACTTTGCGCACCACCCCCACAAAAGCCTTGTTCGCAATGCGAAACTGGCTTCTAAATATGCTTCTAGCTAAGCAGGTAGCTAAGTTCACTGCGACTAGACTCAATGCACTTTCCCCTCTGGTCATTTCTCTATATTGGAGATTGATTCTGTGGCCCTACTGAACATCTATTACCTCTCTGTGGAATATTGTTTCGACAGGGATTTTCACTCCCTGATCCCGAGCAGGGGCGACTGGACCCCTGACATGATTGCCCCCCAGAACTCCTGGATGTATACACCGATGGCTCTAAACTCGATTACGGAGTGGGCAGCAAAGTCTACTCCGGGAAACTGGACCTGAATATTTCCCTGCGACTGCCTGATCATTGTAGCGTATTTCAGGCGGAGGTAATGGCCCTCTACCGACCTGCTCAATGGATCCTCGTCTACGGTGTACCTTTTACTCACATCTCGATCTTTTCCGATAGTCAGGCTGCTATAAGATCTCTGATCTTGTCAGGAAATGTCGCCTCGACCTTCTCTCCCCGGACACAGTAATATTCCGGGAAACTGCAGAACCGACGAGCTTGCCAGGGCCGGTGCTCTACTTCCGGAATCCTTATCAGTTGACTTGGGTATGTCACTTACCTCGGTCAAGCTGGCTATCGCGCGGAAATTCTTTCGAGACGCCAACCTATCCTGAATCAATGAAGAGTCCTGTTCCACCGCTAGGCTCACCTGGCCCTCAATGGATAGAAGGCGCACCAACCGGTTACTCGGACTTGGTCGTGGCATCATCACAATCACTGTGGCCGTGCTGTGTTATGGGAAGACACGCGGAGAGAATGCATTTCCCATTCAAAGACTTCTGCCGAGGATGCAGGTCTGCTGAGGAAGAGGAGACAGCTGCCAATGCCCATCTCTTACGAGGCGCAGCATAGGCTATTTGGTTCCCCAACCCTTGTCAGCTTGACGGAGCTATCGTCCATTGATGTCAAGGACATAGCTTCGTTTATGAAATCTTCGGGCTGGTTTTCCAGCGTAGGGTAGTCGTGCTTTATAATGTGCAGCCCTTGCGCTGACCAACTTCTTCTTTCCTGACTTTGGAGAACTTGGTCAGTACAGGGACTGCGTTCACCTCAAGTGAGCTTTTGGCATTAAGGCTACCACTCTGACCTAACCTAACCTAACCTAACCTCATAAGTTCTTTTTAGCTTGATCAGTAAAACCTTCAACATCTTGATTGGGAAATAAAGTAAGGAGCTGTACATATAGTAAGTGATTTTTATTACAAAAAGAAAAAAGAAATTATTGATTTTCTAAGTGAAATAAAGTTTTTTTGTTTTAATATATATAAATTTATATAAAATATCTATCTCTTTGGGAGAAGGTAAATTCATTATAAGGTAGCGCTTTTTCAACATCATATTAATAAACTATTGAATTCCTATAGTTAATTTTATATAAAACCAGGGGCCTCGAATGAATCACCAATTTGCTAATTTGGAGCAGACACAGCCTCCATTCACTCAAGCGAAATTTGGCATTTTTGGAAGAATTCTCCAAATAAAAATATTTGGGAAACAAGATCAAAATCAAGTTGAACAAAATACCAGCGAATCTTTGAAAGGCCAGCCGAAACAACTTATATCCAATCGAATACACCCAATCATAACCATCTAGAATTTTAACATACAAATTATTTCGCTTTGGTAAAAACTATATAAAAACCTAAAAATAACCATACTCTTATCATATATTATTAAATAATATTAATATAATCACTAACTTGAATGTTCTAGCCTTTAAAAACCATAATGTTTAAATTTTAAAAACAATTAATTCATCTATTCTACTAAAGAAATTATAATTCTAACAACATGCACTTATCCTATATATAAAATACAATTAAGTTATAATTACTTATTACATATCAAAATTGTCTATTTAGTATCAATTTTTCTTATTAGTAACCTATTTCTATATCTAATCATTTATCTCTTCTAAAAAACTGAATTAATTATATACTACCCAAATACTTAAATAGTAAAATCCACATTTATTGTAAAATGAATCCACCAAATGAAGCAGAACGCCTTTCGCATAGTTGGAATCGAGACCCTACTGTAACTTGAAAACCATTATTTTTATTTTATACACATGCGTTTATTATTTAAGTATTTGGATTACAAATATACATATTATGACTTTACTAAAAGCTTAAGATCACGTGCGACGAAATTATTAAGGAAAATTAAATACCAAATGAAGTACTATTTCTTTTGTACCGTTTCTGATATATACATATATTACGTATTTTCTCCTATAGTTACAAACGAGTAATTCAAGATTCTTAACTGTTATATTTGCATTCCTTTTTTATCTTTTGTAATAAGAATTTAGTGATCACTGATCATTTGTTATTATAACATGTAGTGATACTAATGTCATGCTAATAAATATTTTCTTTTAATAATTTCAATTGTCCATAATTTAAAATATTTTATTTGATTATTAGGATTATTTTTTTTATTATTTCAATATAACCCGATGAAAACGTGATTTTTTTTATTGTTATGTAAAACTTCATAGGCCTAGATAAGGTTTAGTCCTTTTACGGGTTTTCGTAACATATTTTCCCTAATTCGAAAACCATAAGATTAAGAGACAAGCAGGAAGAGTTGTGTGTATTGTTTTTTATTGTTGACCAAAATGAGGCATTTAAGTCGCGTGTAAATTTTTTTGTACTTTTTTTGTACTAAATTGGAAATTGGTACAAGATCCCCCCCATATCTCACGGTCTAGCTAGCTATCAAGTACGAGCGTATCGTTCCAAAGATAAGTGTTTCCCGTTTCAATTGCAAAAAGCAAGGCTAAGAAAGAAAGAATTGAGTATGCTGCAAATGATATAAACTTTTTCGTTCACACTATCTAAGAACACGAGATAGAATGACACATAAGTCCTAACCGAAATCAAAAGCGGAAAGTAGATCTCATTCAATTTAATACCACTGATTTTGCAACTGTAGGCAGCTCAAACCAAATCACCAACAATAGCAGCTTTAACTTTGCTGATCAAGTAAAAAATAAGTCAGCTGTTAACATTTTGAGCCTAAAGATGAGTAAGCCGAATGAAGAGAACTGGTTAGAATTAAAAACAGTAGCAAGGTACTTAATGGGAACTCTTGATTTAAAGCTGCATATAGTTCTAGACAATGATGAAATTATTTTGGGATATTCGGATGCTAATTGGGATGAAAATAATCCTAATAGAAAATCTAACAGTGGCTATTTTTTTAAAGTCTATGGAGCTCTTATGTCATGGTAATGCCGTAAACAAGCTTGTGTGGCTTTGTGCTCAACAGATTCGGAGTTTACTTCGCTTGCGGAAGAATCTAAAGAAGCACTATGGTTAAAAAAACTATTGTCATAAATGAGAATAATCAAAGTTGCATAAAAATTGTTGAAGGATTTAAGGTCAACAACAGAACGTATTCAAATGTCAATATTGTCCTACCGCTGATATCCAGGTTGATTTACTAACTAAATCGCTTTCGGCTAATACAATTAAAGACATTAGAATTAAATTGAATATTTCTAACAATTTAGAATGAGAAGGGGTGTTGAAATATTTACAGAGATGTGTAAATAAGGCTTTCTAACCGTTATTATCTGAAAAAGAATGTTTGCACGGCAAATACAAGTAAAAACATATTCAATATTTATATATTATTTAAATACATATTTGTAAAAAAAGAACTCCTAAAATGATGTAAACTGCATACAGCACTTCAAATACTCGCTGCATAAATTACCTCATATCTAATGTGTGGACATGAACATTTGAATATGCATAATACTTATATCTATGAACCAACTTATAAAACTTTATTTAAATTATTGAAATTGTAAAATTAAAATGAAAAATTTGCAAATGTTTTTGGAAGACATTTATTTATTTTTTTGTTTCTCGGTTTAAAAAGTCTTTATTTTTAAAGCACTAAACACAATTCATAACATAAATAACAAAATATTATTTAAAATTATAACAATTTTATAAGAATATGCTTTATAATAATAATTATATTTACGAATTATTTTCATGTTAAAATATCATTTATATAAACTAAATCGCTCAAATTATAATTAATTTTTAAGTAAATAAACTTACCTCCAGATTTTCCATTTTTTATTTTTAAACAAGAGATCTTGTTTCACAATACTTCATTCAAATGAGAAAGCAAGATAAAAATTTCTGTAAAATTATTGTTAGAAAAAAAAGTTCTGTGTCTCTTATGTATTGCAACCGAACTTGAGAGCTATTGGCAGATGGCAACCCAACTGAAATAAAATTTCATATTATATGTATATGGCAACTGATCTCAGTCAACTGATATTGACAGTGAGGCAACTGAGAAAAATAATAATTTGCGCGAATTGTAAGGACATTAGTAAATATTAGATGAGAATCCACGTTTCAAACCCCAGGCCAGGCCAACAAAACAAAATATGAAAAAAATATTTTTGCAGCGACTACCTTTCAGTAGATTTCTGGCAAACACTCTGTGAGAAAATAAAATTGCTATGAAAAGTTTCTCAAAAATCTCTTGTTCGAAGTCGAACCAAGACAAATTCATAAAGGTGGTATTGTCAGACCAGGTCAAGGCGAATTCATATAAGGTGGTGTTATTAGTCCAAATGATAGCTTTTTTAAGTACACGAGATTGTCAAATGTTTTTTTAAGTACAGTGAGCAAAAAATTTGTACACTTACTACCTCTAAATACATTTTTGAACAAAATATTTTTATAAAAGGAAATTTATTGTTATAAAGACTAACTAAAAGCTTAAAAGCTTTATTTTTAATATAAATTAAAATAATTCTGTATTGGTCATGTATAAAGAAAATAATCGTCAGAACTAAGAAATTCAAACATTTTTAGACAAAAAACAAGGCGATCCTTTGACTATAACGACCGAATTCTCTAGAAAGTCGTCTTGAACCAAATGCAGTTTAATAATATATTTATTAGTTTTTTTTATAATAAGTGTTCACATTTTTTACTCACAGTATATACTGTTACGTTTTTACCTTTTAAAAACGTTTGAAATATCAACTCGTAGATTGCAAATAAAAACAAAATAAATATATATTTGTGTTTAATTTTAATTAAATTCTTTATTATTCACACAACTTTTGTGTGCCACTGTTCACAACTTGTTTTAATAATAACAATTGCTTTATTTGTTACTCCTTTTGTTTATGCCCTTTGCGATATACAATAACAATTTTTCTATAGATGTTTGTAACGGAGATTATAAAACCACGATTGCTTTTTTCACACGCAGTGTCTTCACACAAGACTGACTGAACTTTTACTTCGACTCAGCGGGTTTTCCCTTGACTTTTATATCGCGACGTAAACAGTGTATTTTGTGATAAACAGTCTGATGAATGTTCTCGTAGGCGAAGGTTCTGGTCTTCGCTTTCACGAGAATTCTATGAATGTAAACATGTTTACATTCATACATGCTTTCTTCTTTGTTGTTTTTGTATCTTGTTTACGTTCGTCCCTGCAGCGTTGTTGGTGATTGTTGTTTACTTGTTTATTCCTCTTTCGTAGTATTGATGTTGTAGCTATATGTTTGTTAATTTGTTAATCAAGTAAACAAGTCCTTTGTTCTGTTTTTGTAGCTTTTGTTTAACATTTTAATGTTAAACGATGTTACACCATTCACATTTTTGTAACTGTACATTCTTTTGTCTATTTATTTTTTATTTCCTTTTATATTTGTATTTTATAAATGTTTATAATTTATTTAAACATTTTTAGTATATTGGCTTAGTTTCTATTCTAGAATCTGCTACTATTGCTACCGTGTCCTCCAGATGTATGACTACCTCAATGGTGATGCAAATAAGTCCGAATTCCAAAGCAAAAATTAAAAAAAAAATTTTTTTAAAACAATTTAAAATAAACAATAAAGAATATAATGACACAAAATAACAATTTAATGTCATTATATGAATTCGCCTTTGTCATTTTTGTTATACGGCGAATTTCATTTGACAATCTAGCGACCACAACAAGTGCAACAAATACGCGTTGTTTTTGTAAAAAACACTGTGAATTGAGTTGTAAATTTGCTATCACCTTATTGAGTTCGCCCTGCTCACGGCGAATTGATAGAAGGTGGCCTTAATAATTCTTTGGAATTCGGACTTATATGAATTCGCCTTGAGCCCAGGTGAGTGCTTTTTCCAGTACACGAAACTGTCAAATGTTTTTTTACGTAGTGCGCAAAAAAAACTTGTACACTTACTACCTCGAAATACAATATATACATGTTTCGGTTAGAAAACACTGCGAATTGATTTGTTGTCATTTTGCTACCGCCTTCTTGAGTTCGTCCTGTATAAAAACAATAAAATTATCACACACAACATAAGTGGCGTGAGAAGCTATGTCGTAATCCTGACTAAAGTAAGATTGTAATGATCAATTCTGATTCAATTCACTCTTTCTTTTAGGATGCTACTTAAATTTTATAGTGTAACTGTCAACCTTTATAGTATGTATTTTAATTTTGATAACTTTTATTTTAATTTCATTTGAATCGTGTCAGAATAGGAAAATACTAATAGGTTATGGGCCCAGGAGTACTCTTGTAAATATTTTAAAGTGGCTGGACATTTAAAAAGAAGAGAAAAATTTTGGGGTATAGGTGAGTTCTATAAGAAAAAATTAAGGCTCGTGGAGGTTACAGATTAAATCCGTTCAAGTTCATCAATATATGTGATCAACAATTTGTGTCGAAAAGCCAACGAGGCAGAATTAATTTCTAGCATAAAGAATTGTTTATCGGCAAGAGTAGCATGGAACAAATCATGTAAGGTGCATAGACCTAAAAGTACCATAAGAAGACAGCTACTTAAAATGATAATGGGAGAAGCAGATTGTGTTCGGCAGTATGTGTGTTTTTCTTCAATTATAGAAAAATTAGCCGAGACCGGATAAACCTCTAACATAAGGGGAGCGTTCGTAAATTCAACAAATTTGTGCACCACTGCGGCAGTTATGCCAAGTTCTGTTGCTAATGTGTGATTAGCTGTTGCAGATGCTTTGCTACTGCACAATAACTTAACAGAATTTGCTTTTTAGAACGTTCTGCAAAAATTAAAACAAAACTGTTCTCAAAATTAATAACAAATATTATTGAAAATTTAGACGGTGGACTTGACAGCTTTCTATTAAATTATAATAAGAAAAAAATAAGGAAAAAAATAAATTTTTGGAATGTTAATTTTTGTGTGTTAAATGTGAAATCTTCCTCGGAACTAACATTATAAATAACTAAAATTTTCTGTCAATATCGGTTAAATTTTATTACTTTTCCATTTTTCTGGAAATAAAGCAAACTTTTCTTTTATTTATTAGCTTTTATTTAACGAAACTACAATGTTGTCGAAGAAATGGTTTACCGCAAACTATTGCAATTGAAATCAAACTGTTGCTATATTTGCAAAAACTTGAGACAGCATTACCATTTGTCTGTAAAAAAAGTTCGACGCAAGTCAGTACTGCCAAGTATAGCATTTGTGAACATTTTATTTTTATTATGCTGCAGTGTTGCGCAACTACTGCATTTACGAACGTACCCAAGTTCTTCGCCATAATTCAGTTGGCAAGTTTGCCAAAACCTTCCAAGAACTTCATATTAGCGCTAAAGACGGGATATGAATTACTACAACTGGGTGTATTGGAGATGAAATTGATGAACAGGTACAGTGAAAGGAGGTGCACAGGTTTTTGTCACAAATGAATAATAAAAGGAACAACAACCAACGTAAGTACCGGCACCGTAAACAAGAACGGGAGGGTAAGTAACAACACCATAAAGAGGGACGGCAATAACAACGAGAAAAGCGAAGCCAGAACAGAGATCAGCAATGTGTATTCAAAAAGATGAGTAGAATCGAATCATGCTCATATTCAAAGTTTGAATTATTCATCATATTCATACTTAATAACAGGTAGGATGTTGTTACGAACACTAAAATACTCACTAGAAGGTTGTTTGCTCTGCTTGCTGCTCTGTGTTTTTGCTTATGTGTATTTTTTCTTTTGTTGTAAATGCAACAATAACTAATGTGCTATTTCTGTAAGACAACGAATTTTACTTGCCTGTCTGTTTCCATGGAAAACACAAACACAAACACCCAATTTTGTTTGTATTTTCCATATCAACCGACAAGCAAGTGAAATTGCTTTGGCTACAGAAACAGGCCTTAAGGCTGTAAATTTTGATGAATGATTCAAGTCATTCAAATAATTTATAAGTATTGTAAGTATTTCTCTAAAGTTATGGATCTAAATGAGTAGGCTTATGAAACAAACATATTTCGAATGGTATGAGTTTGATTCAACTTGGCGCATACTCTTTACAACCTGTACTTATAAATAACGTTGTAGTGAGTACGAATGAATCCGAGTAGTTAAATTTCAATATTGTTGACTCAATTATATTCAAAATTACATGAGTGCTTATGAGTAGCGAAAAAACAGAGATTCATTGCTGATCTCTATTCCACACCATTTCATTCCCACTACAATGTTTAACATTGTGATTACAATACTAAGATTTCGAAAGAATTTCTTTAAATCAAATCTTTTCAAGTTAAATTTCGAATGATCGGGAAACAATATCTTTCGCCATTCTTCCACACAACAACAGTTTAAATGTGGAAAAGCAAATTTTATTTATTATTTATGTTTTAGTTTTAACTAAAAAATGTTTAACTAAAAAAAATTGTTTTCAATAAATTTCTTCGTTTAATAAATTAATAGAACTCTAAATATTTGAAATAGCTACCTTTAAAAATTGTCAAGTTAATGTTTTACTTTATTGGTATGGATATGTCAAAGCATTAAGTTAGCTGCTTAAGTTTATATGCCATTATTCGCCTTTATAAGAAATGTTTTATCAAGTTTTGTCGTGTTGTATTTTACTGACGAAAATCTATGCTTTTAAACACTCACATTTATCTAAATAAACACAATACAGTAACTTTTTTAATTAAAGCTAAACTGATACTGCAAAACAAAGACTTTGAATTTAATGTCACAACTTATATTCACATTGATCATCGATATGTTTCACGGCCGTATGACATATATTGTAATTTTATAAAAATGACACTAAAAGCACGTAGGATTTAATTTTTTTTAATATTGCTTTATGAATATTCTTTATTATTAAATATTCATCCATTTTTTTTTATATATAAATATGTATGTCGAAATAAATTTTACCAAAATTAAGAGACAGTTTAAAGGAAAGTTTAAATTTCGTATGAGCCTACTGAAAATATATAAAATTACTATTAAACAATTCTACATATAGTAATAAGCCTTATTTAACGCATAATCCGACCTACTCCAAGAGAGAGCATAAGCAACCAGTTGTATAGTGTCAGAGTGTCCTATTCTGGTAATGTCATCAGGTGTCTGGTAGTTCGGGGTCTTCCTCGCGGGTTATAAACGAGCGATCTAAAACTAACTTTGTTATCCATTTTTCCAAGCTTCCAATCCACAGTCGCATTTTCTCTGTAACTATTCATTAGAGGTCTTCCTTAGCAAAAATATTTATTTAGGAAATCCCTAATCCTAAGAAAATTATCATTTAATGCAATTTTTAGGTTTCGAATTTTTAAATTGGGAAGTAAATACAATATTAATTTGAGTATTAAACTATTACCCTTCCTTATATTGTAATAATAACAAATGGGTTTATTCTATTTTCTCTTTTTTTAATTTCTTATTGTTAGGTATATAAGATGAAAATTTATTTCATGGTAGCAATATACATAATTAGACTTGTACATACAAAATATGATGCAAATAATTTGTTAATGTTGTTTCTTTCTTGAACTGAGTGGTTCTATACTTTATAAACTTTTTGTATGTTTATCTTTATTAATTAATTTATTACAGTGCAACTTCAAGGAATGACTTTAGCAAACCTTTTAAATGTATAAACGTTCATATTTTTATATTCAGTTTCATTTTCCTTTCAATTAATAATTAATCAATTGATCAAAATTATAATAATAATTACATACTAATAAATAATTACGTAAAAATATTATCGTTAGTTTCTTTAATAATCGCTTTTGTTTTTTACTCTTATTATTTTTATCATCATTATAATTAAATTTTATTATATTAGTTTATTTATAATATTTATAACATATTTTCTTTTAGTTTAGTTTGTATTTTAATTAACGTAAACTGATTTTGATGCTTTATTATTGCAACAGTATTGAGTAAAAATCGGCTGTTAAAATAGATTTATTAAATAGATCCCTAGAAAGATGCATACTTTTATTTGTAATCGTAATAAAATTCAGTTAACAGTTATGATTTTTAAATTTTATTGGTGTTTATACTTGCTGCGTCTTGCTTTTTCAGGCATATAATGCTGTTTATTGATTTATTGAATAATATTTAATGAAAAATAATAAAATTGTATAGCGACAATACAAACCCATTGCGCATTTAATAATCAATATAAAAAATGCTCCGAACAGCTCAATAGTTTTTGCCGGGCACCTAGTATCGATCTTATTTGCATAATATGCCCACGTACATGAATACATTGCAAAGTTGAATGCATATGTAGTTGTATATTTATTATATTTATAAGTTTGTCTTCTATCATTATGAATAAACTGTTTTATATTATTTCAGTAGTCATTGCCCCGAACACGATCTGAGTTGGGATATTCGTTGTCCTGAAAACAACAATTATAATATTATACTATGTTGACTTTCATAGAAAACGGTACTGTAGTTCTATAGAGTTCATTTATATAATTAAATTAAATATGGGAGATAGAATATATATTGATATACTTTGTTACAATCCTTAAATATTGGAGCGTTCAATCTAGTATACTGCTCAATATTATAGCGTTCTTCTATAAATCTTATGAGACTTCAGCAAAAACATTAAAACAAAACATAATAATTTAATTTTGCAGTTAGTTAAAGGTACTTCTACAAAGTTATTAAATTAGTATCACAATTCAGTATAAAAATACAAAATATAAACAATATTTTCCATTCTTTAAAACCTTTTAAAAATCAATGTTTCAAAATTATAGCACTGACTTTATTAAATTTTCAGTTATTCTCTTTTGTTTTTTTTTAATTTAAAAGGAGAGCGCTATACTTTTGACTCATACATATTGGAAGGAGATGCAAACCGATTTGTCCCTGTCTTGTTGTTGTACTTGTATGTAATAAAACTAAGTAAACAATCAGAAAAAAATAAAGTTTTATAAATGATTTTTATAAAAAAAAAAAAAAAAAAAAAAAAAAAAAAAAAAAAAATTTATATATATATATAATACAACTCTACTTGAAAAGTGCACTATAAATTTGATCAGCACTTTATCTTGTAATTAATTTAATACATTCGAATCTGCATATATGTGAATTTGTACCTTAAATCATTAAATATAATTTTGAACATATTGATGACAAATAAAAAAATTTATGAATCAATAAATTGATTTGAACTTTGAAATTTGGAATGATTGTTTTATTTACCTATACTTACTTTTTGAGTTTCTCTTGGTCCAGATCGAATTCGGGTAGGTTCAATTTTTGTATGTTCATCCGGAAAGTCCCGCTCCCGAGTATTGTGTTTTGGTAGCGCTCGATCATCGCCTCCTCGCACACGATTGTAATCATATTTTGAAATGTGTCGGCTGTATTGTTCATTATTCTCACGATCCGTTTCTGCGTCTCTAAAATCACCGCGATCTCCGCTTCTATTCTCAAATCGGCGATGATCTCCGTATGAATTATAACCACTACGATAGGAATTATTTCGATCGCGAAAAGAAGTGTTATCACCAAAATATTTTTGAGTTCCACCACTGCCTCTGCCATCACGGTCCCGATGGTCCCGATCCCTATCTCGGTCATCGTTTTGCCTAACATTAAAATTGCGACCAATTGACATAGGTGGACCATCATGACCACCTGTTGATTTTTTTGTTGTCATTTCCTCTTCCTGTTTCTTTTCGTAATGAAGAAAGTCGTCAAATATAGAGGTTTTATGTTTATAAGTGTGAAGAATTTGTAACACTTCTATACCCTTGGCATGTGGAACTTCTTGCGTATCACGAGAATTTGTAACTGGTTTGTTCTCGTTGTTCTCTAAAGTTATGTGACGCAACTTATTGTTGGGCACATCTTTTACATAAATCCATTTTACTTTAAACTTGCCTCTCCATTTGTCTTGGGACCATACACTTGACGTTGAGTTATAATCCACTGGTGTCATCATTTGTGCCATACCACAAAAATGACCTGAACCATTTACAGAAAAAAATAAAAGAATGTTGCCGCCATCTTTATTACGTTCTTTAAAGGCATCGTCTAGTCTTTTATTTCCATGGTCTGTTGAGCACCATATTTCATATTTTATACTACGATGAACATCAACTTCAGAATAAGATTTAATAACGAAAAACCTTAAAAAAAATTTATAAATCCGATTGGAATACAGAAAGACTATGTTTTACCTGGCTGAAGCAGCTCGTTCTAAATCAATTTCAGCCGGATTGTAATTATTCTTATCACGAAGTTCTTCCAAAACAGCCTGGGGCGATTCAATAGCCGCCCTATCATTTACCTCAATATTTCTGGAATTATTTTCTTCACGGTAATCAAAGGATCCAGTATCATGATCATGCTTGGAAGATGCGTAAATGCTTCTACGATCCCCATAGCGCACGGCGCTAGAGACGTTCGCAGCGCTGTTTCCTCCGCCACTAATAATACTATCTCCACCACCACAAGTGCCGTCGCCTCGACGAATCGGACCAGACGATGGCCCAGCACTTGACTGTCGACCTCCCTGATACACTGGATGTTGAGTTGACCAGTTTTTGCGCGAATGACCATTTGGTGAGCTTCGAACACGTCCAAAATTGCTATTGTAATTTGGTTTATTATTTTCATCCCTAATTGGATCTTGGCTTTTGTTAGGACCACAATTAGTTTCAGATCGTCCACCTACATCAAAATCAGATCCAATTCCTGGAGAAAAGGCCGAATTGATTTCATTTGATCCCAAATCTATTGGAGGTGGAGGAGACGGCACTGGTGGTGGATTGTTGTTCGGTAAATCCCATGTGTTCACGTCCAAATTATGTTTTCCTGGTACCATTGGAGGGGGTGGCATACCAGGACCTTTCTTTTTGTGGCTGGAAGTTGTAAGAGTAGTCTAAAAAAAAGTTTATTTAATTAATTTAGTTACCTAATCACATCAATTAATACATACTCTCGATGTGAGCTTAGCAGGTTGTGAAGCAATAGAGGCCCACGTAGTCTTTTTGGGTGCTGCGGCTGAAGGTGCTGCATTCGTTTTTTTCTCCTCAGGCAAATTATTTGCACTTTTCCTATTATCCAATTTCTCTGAGATATAGTTATCATATCTACCTTCTTCGTGCCGAGCCACCTGTTTTTAAATTTATAGAATAGTTTATTATAGCTTTTAATATAACTCTATCCATTACCCTGTTATAGCTTCCTGATAAATTATCGGATCTACGAGAATTGTTAGAAACCCATGCGTTTGATTGATATTCATCCCTTTTAGAGTTGTTGTAGAATGCAGGCTTATTATATTTCTTATTAGAGTCTGGAATTTAAATATTTTTTATTATATCAATAAATAAACTGAACTCATATAAATATCAAAATTATCGAAAAAAGAAGAGACAAATTTTTAACAGTTGCCATGACTAAAAATGGATAGGGTAGAAATTTGCCCTCTAAGATGGCATCTAAAAACTGATGCCTCAATCAAAAGTTCATACCAAAATCAGGTAAAGTGCATTTGAAATTTTTTAATAGAAAATTTATTTGTACTTCATTTGAATATGTATATTTCAATTAATAATTTCCTTTTTCTAGTACTAAGAGCAATTTTTTATTACAATTTGAACAAAAATCAATGTTACTTAGTGGTGTAACGGACTAGATTTCTTCAAATCAATAGACTATAATTTGATTAAAATCTGTGACAAAAACAAAAGTGGCCAAATGTGCAGAATCATACATTGAACGTTCGGATGATCGTAATATGACTCCTGTTTTAAGAATTCATATCATATTTTATTATTTTTTCCTATGCCGTTATTTTTTATTTCAAAAACAGTGGCTACGATTTTATATTATTCCTTTAGTATATCTCGTGCTGTGCTTGAAAACCTTGTTAAATATATAGTCTACATATTAAAGTGAATTGAATAAAAAAACGCAACAATAAAAATCAAATTTAAGTTGCTATTCGAATAAAATAAAAAAAGGATCGTCAAGCTAAGACAGTTTGTAAGTTTTTTAATAAAGTACATATATAACGTGGCTTTCATAATAATCATATCAACCAATTTACAGAATAACCTAATAGTAAAAACTGAAGAAATAGGTACAACGCAATTAATTAGAACCGCAGTGCTACATATTACAAAACCGAATTTGAATACATGTATAATTATTTCTAATTTTTTAGTATAAGTATGTCATAAATTTGTTTTTTCTTTTCTAATAAATATTCATAAAAAAATGAGAATAAGATAAAATGTGACTTTAAATACCCTCCCTATATGATTCGTAATGAGTAAAAAATCAAAATAGATGAGAAAACGGCTAGACTCGTGATCCCAAAATGATAGCAAGAAACTCTCAAAAATAAGTCGCAATCACAGTGCCGTCATAAAAGACTTCCAGAAGAATTTCGGCTAGGGTACCGTTTTCTCCCGACAAAACCGAATTGAATTTTGGCTCAAAAGTGATAGCACATATGATTATTTCAATCGTCCAGAGGAGCCGAAAAATACTTAAAATTGATCGAAAAATTAAAGAATGCTGAGTAGGTGAGTACTAAATAGACATTTAATTATATTGAACTGATGTCTAGATGATTTGATTAGGTTGTTTATGTTATAGTTTCATCGGTCGCTGTTATTGATATAAAAACCAAGTAATCGTAGATATTTAACATCAGAAAGCTGAATATTGTTTGACATTATTCCATATCGACATAAATTTGAAGTCATCAGCGTATGAAGAAAATTGATTACTCAATGACTGAAATGAAAGTGTACAGTTTGTATCATGTATGTTGTATTTAATAACACTTCTTCTTTGTCAACACTCCGTGTTATACTGTATTCTGCATTTCGCATTTTAAACGTCAAAAAGCTATAAGTAGAAGAATATCAGAATTCATAATTTGATTTTCAGCAACAAGATGAAAAATATTAAGGAAAAAAGTAAATTAATTAATTATCTGTGTGAACAATATAAAATTGAAAAGTTAATGCTTTCTTTATCAAAGAGTAAGAAATTCGATCCACTCTTCTAGTTTATCCGGATAATTTGTGTAGGGCTCGATTTTATATTGACCTTCGTTTCTATTTTAGAGACTCCTGGTCTTGGGGTGGTGATTTGTGTATTTAATGTATGTTCAACTACGTACAGCTTCATTCTGTAAGATATATTGAACCAGATGAAATTCTCTGTCGAGAGAATACATTAGAGTTCTCTTGAGATTTATAATGTAATTAAGCTGGTTGAGAGGCGTTAGAACTTCATGGCGGTATACAATTCACTTTCTTGCTAACTTCTATCTCTCTGTTTTTTTATTGCTTTTCTCCTTTCTTCCTACTTCTTTCGATCTATTAGGACGAATACAAGAATCAGTTGGCAAATAATAAACGTGGTTGCTTATATAATTTACTAATGTTACACTTTTTCTTTTTCTTTCGACAGTGATTAAAAGTTGTGAATTTATTTGGAGAGAATACTATGTTCGGGACTGGATTTAACTTCAGTACATATGACATTGAAATCGTTTATTAAACTTACTGTACTATAGAATTCTGGATGAGTAGACCTACATGCTACAGGTAAATTATAAAGAGCAGATTGTAGAAGACGAAATATTTGATTGGTCTCTTTGTTTTTGCACAAAGTTTGATAAATTATTCTTGATAAAGCCATTTATGTTCCACTATTACAAATTTAATAACAATTTAAAATATGCAGTAAAAAATTCAATTTAATTATTTGTAAACTGTTTGGGACATCGTAATGAATAATAGTGGTTTAAAATTAATATTCAATTTAGACTTCTTTGACACTTTTTAATACAGCTTAAATCCTTTGGTTCTTTTAGATGTATTTCTGGACAAACTTTGTTTAGTTTTAGAATCGGTAGTAGTTTTTAAGAGGTATTTAAGGATTTTACTTTGGTAGGCGGTGAAATTTTCTGTGAGTTATTATTAACGTTTAGTGAAATACCTGAAATAGGACTCAGCGGCTTGCCTACTTGAATATAACTGGTGTGAGGAATAGTTGTTTTCAGACTGCTCTTGATATTATGCTCTGCCTGACTCCACTTGATTTTTTAGTCAAGCAGAGTGCAGCGCGCAGTACAATACGTCTGAGGGAAGAATAATACTGCTGGAAACAGCGTTCGATTGAACACTCCGGATTTCTTAAAGTCGTCATTCCTGAGGAGAAGTTTGGAAAAGCCACTAACTATATTGTGCCTGGATACTCATACCGAATAGGGCAGTATGGATGGTGGGGCACTCCAGGGGCAGAGATATACCCATCTTCATATCTTCACAAATGGGTATATCTCGTTGAAAGTCAGGCTCCACGAAGGGCCATTGCGTTGGGCTGCTGTAAATCACGGCTTAATTGTGCAAAGAATCTTTAAGAACCTTTGGAGCAATCCGAATCCGTTTATGCAGGTTTACGGGTCATAGCGCTATACTTGGCAATGGGACGGCGTATGCTGTCGCTAGATTAGGTTCACTTTCTACGGCCTCATCACAGGGGAAATAGATCGGGATGTTATGTGTCTAGGTGTTTATGATCTGCTGAGGTTAGTTATTGGTTTTATTACAGGGCACTGAGAGATAAGACCGCTGACAGTGATCTGGAACAGATAACAGCCGGACTATTGCAGGGTATATTGCAACGAGGAGGAGTTGGAAACTATCGAATCGACCTCATCTATAACTGTCCAGCCCTTAGTAGGTTGAAGACCCTGGGCAAGGCCTTCTTCGAAGGTTTCAAAACACTCGCAACTGAAAGCTCATTTTAACTAAACATTAATTTTTCTATACAAAACAGTTTTAATTAATTTTTTATGAACTTTGATTCTTTTTTATATGCATTTAAGGAACAAAAATTATTCTTCATTAGCTTAAAACATTAAGAAAAAGAATAGTTTTCACAAAACTCAAGTAAATTGTAGTATTCAAAACATTTGCAACTCTTAAATAAACTAAGAAACATTAATTTTTTAATATTTTGTAAAATATCCGTTGTTTTTATTATTTCCGAACATCTTTATCCAATTCGACGAAAAGTTTATCTCCATTTCGGAATACTTTATCTCCGATATTACATATAGCTGCCGAGATAACAAGGATTTGATATTCCTCCAACTAGATACTAACAACCTTAGGCGTGTGTTTAGGATCACTATAGAGCTGGAATATCCACAAAAGCAGCACTTCCCATTCAGCATACGGAAGCATAACTGAGCTTAGGAGGCCTCTGTAGATTGTGAATCTCATTGTATCAGTAATGCTGTGAATTGGACCTATTCCATGTCCCGAAAAATATCCCCACGCCATGATATTTTCCCCTCAATGATTAACTGTGGCGGTTGTATATTTCGGATTAAAATCTTGATCTTAAGGTCGTCGAAAATATGATCTTCTATCTGAGAATAAACGTTGTCTCGCCCGACAATAGAATATTCTTCCATTTGCTGTGAAGTACAATTTAAATGGGTTCGAACAAAATTTAGGCGAGCTCTACAGTTTTTTTTTAGCCATGTAAGGTTTTTCTGGTGCATATGTAGTTTCTAAAACCGTAATCTTGGGCTCTTCTTTTTATAGTGGATATACTAGTGTCTAGGGAGATTTCTGTTTTTACTTATCTTATAGTAACATTCTGCGAAATTTCATAAAAAAGTTCTTAAATTTTCCGATCTTCTCATGCAGTTGCTACACGCGGTGTTTCTCCTTTATGTAGTGTTGAATGTTTCTACTTTTAATTATGCGAAAAATCGTTGATTTATGAAAATCATATTTTTATACAAATTTCTTTTTGAATAAGTCCATTTTTGAAATCTTTAAAAGAATTTTCATCATTCGGGATAATATTAATTTTTTGTCTAATTTTTATATGTATGTTTTTGATTTCGAAATAGAAATGTTTAAAGATTTAATATATCAGATTATTAAGTAATCTTTTCGTGTTTTTTTCATAAGCGGTTACTTTTCATAAGCGGACAACTTCGTCAGACCCTTCGGTATCTGTTTATACAAATTATCCCATTTTTCCGAAGGGTTTTTAAATATTTGTTGTGGGCTTTTATTGCTTTAAAATTCTTAATATAGGCTGACGTAGGTAGCTTCATCAGAAATATGTAATGCGATGTTCATAAATTACATTTTTATTGTGGACTACAATAGCTTGCGACATTAACCTTCACTGTAGGTAGGATTTTGTTTGGAATAGATTGTTTATCTAATAACGATGTGATTTATTTTCCGTATGCTATACATACATATTTCCATAGTAATAAGTTTATATCTGTATCTTTTCCATATAGATTTTTTAATTATATCATATATTTTATACTATTTGGCACCAGCTTGTTGGAACTCATTGAGTTTTGTTGTAATTGTACTCCCAAATTTAGACATAATTTCTAGAACTTCAATTGTAGACAACATAAATTGTTTCAGAGATGTTTTTATGAATACTTTAAGAGTGTTTAAATCATTTTGTCTTGTTAATATTTAAAGTTTTTTTACATTAGATATAAAGCTGATACTAATTATGCGTATAAACAAAGAACTGGTCTGAATTTTATCATTTAAAGCATTAGCTTGTATTAAAATGTGGGACATATATATCTACTCAATTATCTCTAAGTCAACACTCGCATTTAATGTTCAGGTTTTTTTTAGAAGAAGTCATTTTTAAATGAATGTATATGGCGGGGGAAGGGTCGCCTTGTTATTAGGATAGTGTGAATAGGAGCATGACAGCAAAATGTTCTTGTGAGCATCTTGTTTCCACTGGCAGAATCTCGATTTTCTCGTGCAAAAAGTCCGCGGTGATCATCTTCACACACCCCGTACCCGCTCTTTTTTGTTGCTGATCATATCTGTATCAGTAATAAATTTTGCGTTGAATAGATAATTGTGCATTAATCAAGAGTCACATTGCACATACATATGTCTTTGTTAAAAAACTAATTTGAAGCCTAGACTGCATATGACCAGCTTACATTACTTATGAGCTCATTAGTGAGAGATTTAATTGGCTCTAGGGAAAATAAATTGTCGATATATATTTCATTGGATGACTGCGCGTTTTGTACCACTTATTATCAATTGGTATTGTAAAGTGTGTGAAATCTTAAGTACATACGTTGTCTTAATTGGTCATTTTTGCATTCATTAGTTTTAGGAAATCCTATAAAGTTAGAAGTCTTCGTGGTCTAGTAGGAAGTATGGTGGCTTATTAGACGTAAGGCCACGGTTTAAACCCCAGGTCAGACATCTTCACCTAAAAGAAGTACGACTACTTTTCCTCGGTATAAAATTAACAAATACAATATAAGTGGCATGAGAAACTAGGTCGTAGTCCTGGCTGAAGGGTTGGAATGACCAATTATGTACGTGCATAGTTAGCACAATATTTTTCAACAATGCATTTTCTACATTAATTTCCAAATATTTGAAAATTGTAGCACTGGATCAGTTTGGATCTTTTATGATCCTGCCATTCCCATCTAATCTTTGTATAGATGTTGTTTAAGTGAAATATATTACTCTTTGCCTCCGAGTTCTATTTTTTATGGCGATTTCAACTTCTATGTATTTTAGACCTTCTTTTATAAGGAAGCACTGGTATTGGTTTCACTTTTAATGGATTATGTACTATATTTAATATCATAGATAACTGTCAAAGCATGCGGAAGCAATTGCAATCATCTTATGTTCGTCAATAAAGTTTATGACCAATGATCGATGATTTGTATTATTTTTAACCCATATACATAGCTGCTCTACTTTACATCTAAAACAGTAAGATGTGAAAGTTTGTAATGGAGAATGTTTGTAATGGAGAAAAGCCGTTATGATCGCTTCCACTGTGAGAAGAGCTTATCCTGGTACTTTTATTCATTTTGTTACTGCTTTTGTTTTTAATCATTTAATTTTGTTAAATAAAATATAATAAAATAAAATTTAATATAATACCATTTTGTCCAAGGCGTATTTATTCTAGCAGTTGATGGTAATTCTACAATAAATACAACAATACAAAAACAACAGATTTTTTTTTCTTGAGGAGTAATCTTCTTGTCAAAAAAATTAATCCTCAAACCTCCATAGAAAATTAATTAAAGCAATTAAACAAAACTAAATAAATTTTATATATTGAAAATTCTTATGATTTCTATATCATTTACATAATAGTGCAGCAATTATAAATTAAAAAAATTATTTCATGAAGTCCATAACATTTCTACTTTACGTAAAGAACGTGTTTTCATATGGTCATCGAGAAAAATGGTAGCTGCAAACGTTATTTCTTATTTGTCATAGTTTAGGCACCTAGTTGGAGAGACCGTCTTTTTTTTATAATTCTCCACTATTGTCTAAATAAATATAGTGTGCGTACCATTAAATGCACAGGCGGCGTATATGAAAATTTATTAATAATATAAATTCGAAATTGATAATCTAAACAAAATACACAAAAAACAAAAAAAAAATTGACAACGGCGATACTCAACAGCTGGAATTTTAAGGCCACCTGATAGAATAAATACGTCTTTACGATTTGTTATGACATCCATAGTATCGCCGTTTATAGCATGTTTTTGTTACTGTTTTTATTCATAAACGGTCATTTTCACATTTCTTACTTTCCTTTATCTATATTGCAAAATTATTTTAATAATAACTCGACAAATATATATTATTATGAAAATGGAAATGGTGTAACAAAAACAAAACAAAGGACTTGTTTACTTGATTAACAAATAAACAAAAATATAGCAACAACATTACAATACGAAAGAGGAATAAACAAGTAAACAACAAGCAACAACAACACTGCAAGGACGAACGTAAACAAGATACACAAACAACAAACAAGAAAGTATAAATAAATGTGAACAACAACGTTTACATTTATGATAATTTCGAGAAGGCGAAGACTCGAACGTTCGCCATCAAGAACCTTCATCAGACTGTTTACGTTGCCATATAAAAGGCAAGATAAAGCAGGCAGTAGTCAGAGTAAATGTTCAGTCAGTCTTGTGTAAAGACGCTGTGCGTGTGAAGAAAGCAATCGTGGATTGAAGACCCCTGTTACAAAGATCTAAAGGACAAGTGTAATAATTGTTATTGTTTATCGCAAAGGGCATAAATAGAGGAATAACAAAATAAAGCAATTGTTGTTGCTAGAACAAGTTGTGAACAAGTTGTACGATTAATAAAGAATTTAAGGTAAAGCCGTAACAATATTTTCTCAATTTTCAGTTATTATATTCCATTGTTAAAAAATATTTACATATACAGTACCGGACAAAACATTTCCAACTCATAAATATATTGTTTTATGTCCGTAAAATGACTATCCTCCATTATTAGGTTACGTTCTAAGGTTAATGTTATTATTTGGTATCGCAGCATCAACATTCCATTATTTTTTAGTTTATCATCCAACTAAAAGCAAAAATGTGCTTTTTACCTATTAATTAGTCTTAATATTGCTAGTGATGACATAACCGACGTAAGAAAACCCAAATAAACATGGGTTCACATTGTTGGGTTAAAACGGAAAAGCATGGAGGTGGTCATGCCATAGTCTGCTGTAGTTTTTCTGCTAAAGATTTGGGTCCACTTTATAGTGTTCAGAGTAAAATAGATAAATGGGTATACAAAATGCCAACATATTGAGGATTTTAGCCGAATGCCGATTCCAAGCACGTCTCCAAGGTCTGCTTGGTCATAGAATCTTAGTCCGGTTGAAAACTTCTGTTCAATTGTGAAACATTGTCGGCGACTTCCTCTCAGCAGATTTCTGGTAAAAACTCTGAAAGTAAATAAAATTGCCATGAAGTTTCTTAAAAATTTGTCGTTCGGAATCGCCTTGAAGCTGTAAGTCCCGCCACTTATGTATAAAATTTACGCACACAACATAAGTGGTGCGAGAAGCTAGGTGGTAATCCTGACTGAGGAATTGTAATGACCAATTATGTATGTACAAACTTCGATGAGAACTTTTAAACCAATCTAAGATGCATAGTATGACATGCTACAAAATACAATAATGCATTTAAATATATCTATGCTAAGACAATAGCAAAACTGTTACTCAAAATATAGAAATTGGTTTGTGTTGTTGAAGATTTCTTGTTTGAAGCTACAGAAAACTTGAAATGTTGAAGAATTTACAATAACTTTAGTTAATGAAGTTTATGAATTTCATATTATTCATCAAATAAAAATAAAATTTTGGTATCAGGAATCCATATATTTTTGAAGAATATTTGAAAGTCTATGCTAGTTGCAAATGTTTTGTCCAATTTTGTATATGTACATGAAAAAGCACAAAGTGCTTGATCAAATTACTTTTTATCTGAAAGTTCTATTTAAATCAATCTTCAAGGTACACAAAAAAAAATCTCACAAAATCAATGATAACTTGATAAAATGTATTAAGTTCAACTTAAAAATAGACGTAGAAACGTAAACGTAGACAAATTTAAACGACATTTGTAGAGTTAAAGGCAACTTTGAATGTTATATTAGAATAATTAGCAGTCTTTAAAAACTATAGTATATCACAATGCAGAAAAAGCAATTTTAAATTGTATTCCTTTTAGAGAAGTGGCCAAAGCTCTTTTTTATGGCAAAATAAAAATTGAAAATTGTTTACTTACCAATTTCCAACCAACTAAAAAAAATAGTCGAAAAGGACAACAAATTTAAAAAAAAAATACTGAATTCTACAGCTATAAGCACAAAGAAAACATGTTAAAAATGTGAGTGTATTTGTGAGAGGATTGTGAATAACTCAGAAGAAAATTGTTAGTAATATTTTTAAGTGTAACCTTATATTTTCAAGTGTAACCTAATATTTTCAAGTGTAACCTAATAATATGTACAGCAGACAGCAAAAGTCTTAGTACGCAACATATTTTAGCAATTTCATAAATTTTAGCCAAAAGTTTGTATAAAAAATTATAGTTTTTATATTAATTTCATTAATTTATTTCTGTTCTATTATAAAACAAAAAAAATTGTATATTTTTCACAAAACAAAAGAAAAATAAGGAAAACACTCTGGCAACTCTACAGAATTATGACCTAACTTCTCGCACCACTTATTTTGTGTGTATTAATTTTATACATGACTGTTTAAAATCGATTCCGAACGACAGATTTTTGAGAAACTTTATCATGACAATTTTATTTACTCTTAGTTTTTGCCAAAAGGAAATTGCCGGAGAAATATTTGTTCATATTTCGTTTCGATGGAGATGTCTGACATGGTGTTTGAATCGTGGGAACACGTCTAGTAAGCTATCGTACTACCTACGAGACTATTTATATTTAATACACATATGACGAAAACAGCTGATTCAAAACGTAACAAAACATAAAAACCCCGTTTAGTGAAACGTCGACGGAACGTAATGTAACATGCGTTCGTTTTTAGTATATGAAGAGCAATGCAAATGCTGATCGAAATTACATTACGGTTCGGCAAGCGTTTTCATTGCTTTTCGTATTCTAAAAACGAACGTACTTTCCGTGGACGTTTGGCGAACCGCGCTAAAGCCTAATTATACCTTTAGCATTACGTTGAACATGTTGCTAATGCATTTCAAAATCGTAAAACTTAAAATATGTAATACTAAAAAGTACTGAAAGCGTCGGGGGGGTACTGCGGTATTTTTAAAATGGAAAAATACTGAAAGAAGTACTAAAGTACTGAATTTTTCAACACTGATTTAAATCCAGATTTTTAGTTTGAATAAATTCCATTGACTTGTAATTAAAAAACAACAAATTTAAAGATATCCTATAAACAATATAGGATATTCGGACAGTAAAAATGAAATAAATACTAGTACGTTTTTCCGAGAACTTACGAAAAAGTTACTATAACCTCTAACATACATATACCAGTTTTTTTTAGTTTTTATTTTAAACTTAATTAAATTCTTGTAATTTAAATTTAATTCTGCGGGAATATTTTCACTTATAAAAGTAAATTTAAAAAAATCTTACCGTAAGTAGGTGTTGAAGATTGTGTGCTAGATTTACGAGATTTATAATTGCTCCATGGTGCAGAGTTGCTTTGATTCTCTTTTACATTGAATGGTGGATATTGGAACTGCATAGAAGAGGAGCTTTGGTTGGCAGCTATGAGACAAATAATCAATATGAAGAAAAGTATCATTCCATTTGCAAATTAAAAATAAATAGCTTAAAGCCTAACAACTAACAAAATTGTTAAATGAATTGTCTCACCAGAGGAATTCTCTTCATTGATGGGGGAAGCCAGATTTTCGTAGGAGGCCGCTTCGTCCACTTGCTGACTCCATGGTATATTTCGCTCCTCGACATTTTTTGCTAATTGCAAAAATAAACCAAAAAATCAGAGTAAAAAAAGAATACATACAAAAACTTTAAATATACAGTGTACAGCATCATTAATTTTCGAAATTAGCTTTTTTCCTTAATTCTAAAATATTTTCACTTATTCCTACAAACATTTTCAGAGGAGAAATTAACACAAATAAAACTGCATTTGCTTTTTGCACGGGTCAAAAGTTTTTACTCTCTCTCTCTCTGAACTACTCCACAGTTCAACAACAGTTCACAGAAAAGTTACCATTGCGTCGACAATGGATATACTTGTTTACCTGAATTTCCGGGTACTTTCATCTAAAATAAGTCAAGGAAAATAGAAACTAGTAAATTGGATTATATTTTTAAGAATAGAATCTAATTCAAAAAAAAAACGATTAGAAAATCTTTTTCACTTTCGTTCTTTTTTAGTTTGATGGCCTCTTCGGCACCACTAAATACACAAATTCAATGGCAATTACCTGATCTGACACGCCTGATGACATTTGCTGTAGAATTCAGCGAACTTTGCTGCAAATTGAAAGTCGAATTTTATCGCCGCTATGGGAAATTTCTTTTATATTAAAAATTAACGCTTACCTCTTAAAAATTATAGCTAAAAACACAAATTTTTGTAAACACAAATAAAAGATCTATTAAAATTTTTATCAATAATCGCTAGACTGGACCGTGGTGTATTTTCAATTCTTTCTTTTATATTATATTTCTCCTCCTCTTTTAGAATAAAGAACAACCATTTTGCTTTTTGTTGCACACTAAAGTGCTGCCAGATTTGAAAATTATACACTGGGAATTTTGAGGTTATATGTTATTTTATTTTTATAAATTCGTACCAAAATAAGGATAAAATATCGTTCGTGTTTTAATGAATCATTATGTTTTAGTATATCATCCTTTCATTTTCATTAAAAAGTCTCAATATTACAATAATGATTTGAAATAATAGTTAATAACGAAATCATCTGGCATCATAACTTCCATACCCTATCATACGTACAAAAGCATCTTTAATGGAAATGTCAACGGCCGCATTTCACAGTTGTCCCAAAAAGTACATTGTATAAAAAGGTCTTAATACACACATAAAAATTTTCGATTTATCGAAATTATCAGCTTTTGTAGCTAGCAATAATAAATTTGTTCGTTATTTTTTCAATTTTTTACCTGAAAATTATTATCTAAAATGATAATTACACACACAACCAAAGGAAGTGAAGATCAATATTTTCACAACAGTTGTCAAGAAATAAGCTAGATATGAATAATTTTATTTGAAATAATTTACTTGAGTGTATGTGATTCGTATTTGTTTTATGAAAGAGAAAATAAATTTCAAGGAAATAGTAGTACTTCACCATCTACTACTGCTTTTTTCTTTACTGAATTGTATTTATAATGCTTTCTTCAGACTAGTCACTTGGCCGTGATGTGAGACGTATAAACACATCACTCGTACCCATCAAGTTATTAAGGGCAATATGAAAAACATGACGTAAATATTCTTGTATGTGTGATGTTGAATCTCTTACTCGCATGTTGAATCTCTTGACGCAATCAAATCTGATAATCAAAAGTCATTAATGATGTATCAAAAAATAGTCATTTTACAGTCACTAATGATGTATCAAAAGACTGGTCATTTTACCGTCACTAATGATGTGTTGTTGTAAACGCAACTCAACAGCTGAAAAGTACTATAAAATGTTATCTATGTATTAGTGAGTGAATCTTGTATGTGTTAGTTGTTAGTTTCGGTCATTCATTTCTTGTAGGTTACACAATCCTTGCATTGCAGTCAGTAAAGCCTTTTTAATTATATTCTTAATGTGGCACGGTTGAGTATCTCTTATATAAGTTATTTGTTCGGCTAAGTTTTCTAGTGCGTCTCCGTTTGTAATTATCGGTTTAAAATTACAATTGTTTAGTTCGAACCTTTGTTCTACATTTACGAAATTGCAAATTCTGTAGATATTCGATCTGATGAGTTATACAGTTGGCAGGCAATCGAATGGTGGTTTTCTTACGGCATTATAAATATTAATTGCAGTTATAATTGAATTTGTGTTATAATTTATTTGGAAAAACAATTTTTTTGCCGATCAATATAAAAAATAAGAATAAAAATATAACAGATGTTGAATCTAAAATATAATTAAAAATGTATGAAATCGAAACATAAAGAAGAGTAAATAAAATAAAAAAATAAATAATATATAATAAAATAAAATAAAAAAATAAAATTTTCAACGAACCTACTACCACCATTAGTCGTTGGGGACTCACCCATAGAATTGGTACAATGTGCCAAGAACTTAGGTATTATTTTTAATAGTCAACTTTCCTGGACTGACCATGTAAATACGACTTGTGGAAGGACGCATGCTATGTTGAGGAATCTTTATAGGAGTCAATCCTTTACGCCTTTAAATATACGTATGCTCTTGGCGAAGACATATCTAATTCCTACCCTCTTGTATGGATGCGAGGTATTTGCGGGTTTGGATTCTATTAGCAAAAATAGACTTAAAGTTACTTACAACAACATAGCAAGATATATTTTTGGACGCAGCAGATATAGTAGTATATCACATTTTTCATACAAAATATATAATATGACACTTGAAAACCTTTTGAAATATCGTATGCTGATCCTCTTACACAAGATTATCTATATAAAGGAACCAAACTATTTATTTAGCAAGCTCCAGTTTTCTAGAACCAATAGAGGCTATAGGATAAACGCCATAAGATACAGAAAACAGGTGTCTGAAAGACACTTTTTTATTAATGCTATTCGTTTATGGAACCAACTTCCGCCAGAAATTCAATGCAAGGGCAATATAATGCAATTTAAAACAGCAATTTCAACAGACTTTTCTTTTCTTTAGATTTATTCATTTGCTAGGCTAAATTAAATTTAATTAATATAATTTTTACTTTTTTTATTAAACATTTTTGAGATTAACTTGATCATTATATTTTATCATTTTATCATTTTATTAACTTAATTTTTATAAACAGTACTTTTAAATAAGATATATGCTTGTTGTACTGGTTTTAATCAATAAATAAATAAATAAATAAATAATCCGATTTAATTACTGTTAAATAAAAAAATAACAACGTAATATATTTTACAAAGTCAATTTTATTTCCCTTACTTCTCATTTCAGGTATGTCAAATATTCTATTTGTTTTCGAAAGTACTATACATTTAAGCCTCAGTTACTCTGCCGTAACAGTAACGTTTACTGAATGTAAGAATGTAAGTGCAGTTATGGAACGTAAGAACGTGTCATATGTTTTTACGTAAACAAAACAACAAAAGAAATAAACAAAGATAAATAAAGAAATATAAATTGCAAGAAGTGGAAGACAAAATTTTAGATATGGACTTAGGAGACATGATTTTCAGTTTGAGTTTTTTAAATGTTTTCAAAATGTATAAGAATATAAAAATAAAAATTTTTTTTATAAAAAAACTTTTTATAACTTTTAATATGGCGCCTTATGTTTTTCTTTAATTCAGCTGTTGTCAGCTGTTAACCAGCGATATCACTACAGCGTTTTTAGATTCATTTTAACGATTTTATATTTGTTTAAAGGTACTTATTAAAAGTTTTATATACCATTTCTGTTAGCCAAAAAAGATCAACTTCACACAAACAAAAAAACTCAATTTAATTTGTGTTTGTTGAGGAAAACACAAACAAAAAAATTAATGCTGTTGTTTATATTTTCCATATAACTAGACAAGCAAGTGGAATTTTTTATTATACAGAAATAGGTTATGTATTTCGGAAACCATATTTTTACGAAATGATTAAAAGTCGTTTTTTTGTTCTCTAGTAAAGTAAAATGCAAGCTGAGATGCTTTTCGAGCGTTTAGTAGTAAAAATGATATATATTTTTATATATTATTATATATATTTATATATATATATTATTTATTATATTTTATTTTTATATTATTTATTATTTATTATATATTATATTATATATATATATATTAATTATATATTTTTAATTCAAAATAAGAATTAATCTCTACTTACATAACGCAATAGGAAATAGTGTTTATTTTCATTTATTATTAGTCATAGCACAAGATATTAATCTTATAAATGACAGTGCTATGGGAGTACAGCAAAGAAAAACATAAAAAATCATAATATAGGTAAGAAAAAGTTAAGAACAATGTTAAGATAAAAAATGAATTAGACTATGTTATAATCCCATAAAATAAAGTAATCGAGAAAAAAATTATGAAAATACAAAGAAAAGTAAATGCAAATGTAGTGAAATATACACAAACAAAGTAAAAAACTATATACATTAAGATACAATGAAATTTAAAGACTAAATTAGAAAAATTAACATTTTAAATCACTATTGAAGATAAAAAGTAAAAATGTGTAATAACAATCAAAATATTTTAAAAATTACTTAAACATCTTATATAACTCCTTTTTAAACATAATTGCATTGCCTATGTTTTGGATATAGTTCGGTAAAGTATTCCAGAGACTGATGGTATGAATAAAGAACTGCCATTGGGACAAAAGGGTCTTATAACTATGTTGGATAATTTTCCTACCGCGGTTAGATCTTGCGAATTTAATCCGGTAAATAAGTATGATAGCTGTCTTGAGGTAATGATCTTATGAAGAAGAATAAGGCATTTAATATTTAAGAGGTTATCAAAATTAATACCAAATATCTGATAAAAAAATTGTGAGATATGGTCTCGTCGACCTCTAATAAATACATATCGTGCTATATTATCGTTAGCCAAGATGTGTGTTTTCTCTGGTCATCGGTATCACAGTTTGGTGAAATTTCAGATCCGTATTTTAAGCGTTGCATTCGTAGTTGGAAAGGTGTCGAATCTATTATACTAACGTAGCGTTCATTAAATATAAACCCAGATTGGTTGTCAGATCAAACAAGTCTATCCTATTCCCCGATGATATTGAATCCAGGAAGAAAAATGCCCCACTTAGTTCTGGAGGCAACTAACATTTAGATTATGATGGATTTTATACAAAGTTCATTGGCCTTAGCCAGTTGTCAATTTTCATAACATAATCAAAGTTAATCACATATACATAATTTGATACTTCATACGTGTTATCTTATTAAAGCTGAAGTCATCGCGTAAATGTGCACGTACATTATTAAGGACATCAGGTAGGTCGTATGTAAAACTGGAAATCAAAAGGGCCTACTATTGATCCCTGAGGAAGTCATCTTTAAACGTTTAGGAGATGGGATGTTTGCCGTTTAGGTGAACTCGTGTGGATTGTGAGAAGGATAGAATTGTTAAAGATTAGAAGCCGAATCAGAAAATTGAAAAGGAGTCTGTAGCTTTTCATAATATTTTGTGATAACCCGTATCAAGCCTTGGGTTGGTCAAAAGAACTAAAAGCTATGTAGTTTTATCAAAAGTTTCAACGTAAGGTCATCTACATTGCTAAAGGCAGTTGGTGCAGCTCCTGCTTTCATGAATCCCGACTGCATTCGATTAAACGAAAATTTCTACTTGCGGATTCTCATTTGGTCGAGCCATGAGGTTTGCTATTATTGTAGGATGGAGAATGGCAATTGACCTGAATTCATTGTTGGATTTTGGGAATTGGAAATGATTTTCGATTTGTTCATTCTTAGGAAGGAGGATATAGTTAAGCACTCCAGGATCTCGAGCTGATTAACACAACGAAAATTAAAGGGCTTTTCTATAGGAACGAAACAAAGGTCATTGTATATGTTACTACCAGGGGTCAGAACATTAATATTAGCAAATTTGTAATTGAGAGCATCTACATCAACATCAGCAGGAGTATTATGACATTTTTGTCCAATACCAATATCGCGGATTACTTTCCATTTCCATTACTTCCATTTATTACTTCCAATGCGATAGAGAACTTATTGCCGTAAAACAAAGTTTTTGCAATTTTAATGCACTTGGTAACCTCACTACGAGCGGATTTATGAATAGCTTTTAGATCGTCTGTTCTGAACCTCTTCCTTCGACCCTAGGCAATGTCGCGCTTATCAATTAAAGCTTTAATTTCAGCATTAAACCACGGATGGTGTTTGGCCTTAACAAGCTTAGTTCTGACAGGAACACAACTGTCATATAGCAGACGAACATTTTCCTGATGCATTAAAAGCTTGTAATTTCAGACATTTAATACCACGGAGGCGGTGTTTGGCTTAACAAGCTTAGTTCTGACAGGAACACAACTGTCATATAGCAGACGAACATTTTCCTGAATTAATGTCACTTGATCATTTACATTGTCAAGTGAGTAGATCCGATCCCAACATATTTTATCAATACTACTATTCAAAACTGTAAAATCGATACTTCTAAAATCACGTTATTTTTATTAAAATCATTATTTTTATTTTAAATTATAAAAGCTAATAATGAAATAAATTATAAATTTGGTTTTATTTAAGCATGTCATGTTTTATTTAAAGATAATTCCACATACAGGCAAATATAACATGCGTACAAAATTTAAATTCTGTTTATAATTTCAATTTCTAGTTTTGGTGGTTTTTAATATTGACATGTTGTTAACACTGCTAAACAGATGTCACGTAAAAATGTAGGAAATGTCTATTTTTTACAGATTCTTACGTTCCGGTTACGTTACATTACATTTCTGTAATCAATTCTTATTGCTTTATACATAACAAAAACGATCAGCTGTTTCTTACAGCTACAATAAATGAATGACCGAAAGTAACACACAAGATCTACTTACTATTACATAGATAACATTTTTTAGTTCTTTTCAGCAATAGAGTTGCATTTCCAAAAATTTACATAAAATTTACATATTCGGCTTGTAGAGCGAAAGAGAGTGTTATTTAAATTAGGAACTTTGATTAAGTTTTGAATCTAAAGACATAACAGAAATATTTGTTTGCACTTTTTACCTCTTTTTGGAATCAGATGCGCTCTCACTGATCTTCGCTGATCGACATAGTATATTGCAACGGAATCCAACGGCACATCTAGATGATGGATAGAAGAGTTCGTGAATTGATTCTGTGTCTTTTTGGTATGCATTTGGTTTTAATACCACACTTGAATAATTTGATAAATTTTATTTTAAAGCACTACACAATTTATTTTCTATGGTTTTTATTGTTTAAATAAATTTAAAAAATTGAAATTAATTAAAATATAATTTCAAAAAATCTATTATATTAGCCGTTTGATGGTCACCATTTTCACTAGTTTTATTGTTCCATCTATTTTTATAATAATTTTTAAGAAATTAATTTGAATTTGGAATCATAATGTATATGATAACGTTCTCGTGAAAAATTGGATTTTTAATTGATTGAACAACGAATTGTTCATCGAGGTTTACGAGACCTATCTATCCTATTGGAGTTATTTGGCGCATTAATTAAAAACATTTCATTTAACTCAATTTTTCGAATTAATTATTCGTATTAAAGATTTTATTTTAAATATTCTTAACATTCTGAATAATAATTTTCCTGAAATACGAGTTTTATTTAATTGGGTCTTCTGTAAATAACTTTCTCTTAAAATACCTCTTGTAAAATAAATTCATCCAATTAGACAGAAATCCTGAATTGTCGTACATTAAATTTAGTTATGGTAGAGAAATGATATGTACAACTGATGAACTACTTGACGATCTTCTTCAAGACCGTAGACGGCGTCTGAGGCAAAACAAATTAATATGAGAGTTATATCAGGAGTTCACTTTTCTTTAAAATTTCTGGTGGTTTTGAGTCCACCACACGTTGTATATAGTGAAACTAACGGGCATGACTGAATTCTTCTCTTAAATTTTTGATTACTGCTAATCAAAATAACATTTTGTATAAAGCTAAGGAACCACGTTTCCTGGTAGCCAGTGATTACAACGCTAAAAATATACTGATTGCACCTAAGGGTGGTTTTTCCACAGGATAAGGATAAGCGATTATAGCTTTTAAGGAGCCATATGCCTCTACCTTTTGAAGAAAGTTATTACGTGACTCGCTCACGTAACAGTTAATAGACAGTCATTAAGCACCCCTTAAGCCGCAGTTATTAAGACTGATCCCCATTTTTTCTTGGCACATCTTGGACCTATTTGCTTATGCACGACAACAATCCTGGTGGGCTTCATAGAGCGTTCCTTGCCCGTCACTGTTGAGCTGGTGGTGTAGGTTCGGTTGAGATGACTCCCTATACTAGCTGCTCCGGCTCTGAGCACCTGTCACCATATGTGCTGGTGTCAAACCACGCGTGGCCTCCCTGCTTGCATACATAACCATGGTGCCATTCATAGGTAATTTCACATTCCGGGTAAGGATAGCGGCTAACCAGTCTAACTGTTGATGTTGAGTGCAAAGCGTTCACCCCGGCTGGTGAACGCAAAATCTTCACTATGAAAATTCCTGCGAATACAGCAGCCACTTCCAAATCTAAAGGCACCTCCATTTTGACGGCCAAAATCCCCTCTGAGTTGAAAAATACCAGCTAAGCATATATCGTCCCAGTCATGAAACTTCCCCCTAGAGCCGCGTCATAACTTTCCTCTTTGTTTTCCACACCATTGTCCGCGGCACCATCCATCTCTAAGGCTGCAGCTAATGAGAGAATATTCCTATGCACTCCTCGGCTTGCATGAAGACATTAGCATTCAAGTCGACCACGTAGGCCCCCGACACAAATTCATATTCGAGTATCAACAAAGTCTTGAGTGGTTGCATCATGGTATGATGGCAATGGCAGAGCTAGCATGACTACAAAAATTACAAAATTTTTCAGTTTAACATGATAATGTGAAAATGCCACTTCTCACAATGCTTCACGGCCATCAGGATCTCCAACTCTAAGCTTACTTACGTGGCCATTAACAAACCGATTAACGAATTTTGGCATACCTTAGCACATCCTTCCAGATGCCTCTGCTTCTCGCGATCCTGCGCCAGTTAGTCATACCAATCGATAAGAGGGCTTCCTCGATCTGGTTCTTGCAATGCAAACAAAGTCATCCTCTTCGCCGAATTCCTCAGATTCCCGCACCAAATACCCATCTCGCCGGAGCATCCTTCACCATTCGTACGATATTGCGGAGCCAGCGCAGCCGCTTGATGTTAATACGCTGCACAACGTCCATTTCGTTGATGAGCTCATACCGCTCAATGTTGGGTCGAATGCGGAAATCATCGCCAACTCGCACTGGACTGAAGATCTTCCGTAGGACTTTTCTCTCGAATACTCTCAAGGCTACTGCATCAGTGCTTAAAAGTGCCCATGCCTCTGCACCATGAAGTATTAGTTTTGTCGTAAGAGAGAGGCCTCTGCTACTCAATTGCCTATTGAGACCATAGTAGCATCTGTTGGCAAGAGTAATCGTACGCATGATCTCCAGGCTGACATCATTTTTGGCGATAACGGCGGAACCAAGATAAATAAATTTCTTTACTATATCGAAAGTACAGTTATCGGCCGTAATCGTTGTCGATAACATACACTTCGTTTTGCTCTCATTTACTGCCAGACGCATCTCAATAAATCGCTTGATATGATGTTAATGTGGTGAGCGTACGGTTTTTTTCAAAAGTAGTCCCATTGCGATGCACTCCCGCCTTCCGCAGTTGAACAGACGAACACTCACCATGACGAAGTTGAACAGATCTCATGATAAGGGATCTGAAACCTCACACGGTATCAAAAGGTTCGGAGAGGTCCAATCCTAACTTGATGAAGATGCAGCAATTGCTCTAAGTCATTCTGCATAGACTTATCAGCTTCGTAGGTATACTGAGCTCAGGCATTGCGGCAAACACACGACCCCTTATGGGGCTATCGAAGGCTGCCGTATTGTTTTTCGTGGGTCTTCTCCAGGATTTAACATAGAGCGAAGATCTGGTCGATCGTGGGCTTGTCTTGAAGCCGCTCGGATAAGGTCCAATCAGTGTTTTGGCTTCAGGCGTTCAAACAATACGCCCGTAAGGACCTTAGATGCGATAGGGAGAAGGCGCATATCATAGGTTCCCTCCGTAGTAGTCCGAGTCGATATTTGGACATTTGAATGTGAGCACATCTAGTATATTGCAGACGTGCCTTCGGGGGATTAACAAGTGGCCTTATGAATGTCGAGATGCTGAAACTACAACTACCATATTACGCGCCGTGGAGAAATCGATCAACCACATACCATTGGAGGTAGTGGTAGTGTGGAAGCTGAACTAAACGTCAGTTTTGATACCTTCCTGCCCGACCTTCGCATTAAAATCTCCGAGGACAAGTTTGATGTCATGGGCCGGGCACATAACATATACGTCTTCGAGCTTGGTATAGAAATCATCTTTACCCAAATTGTCCTTTTCTTCCATCGGGGCTTGAGCACAAATAAGGCTGATGTTAAAAAATTTTGGCTTAATGCGGATTATAGTTATTATTTCGTTCACATGATTGAACCCAGAGACGAGTTGGGAAGTCTCTTATTAACCACAAATCCGCATCCGAATTCGCGCTGTTTTACAAAGAACTGCAGATATATATATTACCAATGGCGTTAAAATTGAACGTAACCCAAAAGAAGAAATGCTGTATTTTTGTTAGGCTCAATGTAATTTGGAACTAAACTGTGCTATTTAAATTTTGAATATATACTTAAATGTTATTGATACTAATAAAAAATTAAAATAGTGAGAGTGAGTCCTAATTGACCAAAATTTAAAAGATGCTTGAACGCTGATTGCACAGAGCTTATATTGCTGAGAATTCCACAGCATGTCTATATTTATGTCTTTAGTTTAGAAACGTTCCTAAATTTATCATCATGCCACATCTGCCAAGTCGTAGATTGTGATATAATTTACTTAACTTTTGCCTTAAGATTAAACTCCTTAAGTGGAGGCAAATTCAATATCCGTCAAAGTATTCATTAAGTCAACTTCATATGTACTTACCTTGTTGTTATTTGACAGCCGTCACCCGTGGGCTTCACGATAAATTTTAGACGTTCAGTTTTTATTGCATATATGTTTCAATTTGAGTTCAACAAAGCAGCTGATGTATGTAAACCTGTTTAATGGCGCTATAATTTGTTGTTGTTTTCTTATCGAATAGAATGAAAATTTCTTGGAATTCTTATTGATATTTGTGAAAATATTAAGAGTCGTAAGACGTGAAACTACAGTGTTAATGTAAAATAAAATATACGTTTAACAATTTATATGTTTTCCAAACAGCGGCTGATTTTCTTGGTAAATTAATATTGCCTTCTAACTATGTCATTACTGATACTAAAAAAATACAGTGAAAGGGATTCGGCCACCTCATCTCTTCTGCAGTTTTACATTTGTTTTTTTTATTGTGACGGTGGTATCAATCTCAAGCAAAATGAAAACCAGGACTGTATATTTAATTTTTCTTTGCACTTTAATCAGTCATGCCACTTGTGTTATGTTCCACCTGACTCCAAATACGCAGAAATGTTTGAAGGAGGATATACAAGCCAATCAGCTAGTTATGGGTGAATATGAAGTATCGGATGTTCCCGGCCAAGTTATTGATTATATTGTAAGTATACATATATTCCTGTGGAGTACAAAAATTCTATTTTTCCGGAAAATTTATAGGCTCGAGATACAAAAGGACACATTTTGTCACAAAAAGAGCACATAACAAAGGGCAAATTCAGCTTTATGTCCGAGGTATATGATACTTATGAAATTTGTTTCATATCTAAAGTGCCACCACGTAAGTATTATCTGTTATGCTATTCCAATACAGTGCCTCTTAAATTTTACATATTTGCATCAATCCAGACCAAAGAGGTTTAGCACAAGAAGTTTCACTAGTCACTAAGAAAGGTGTGGAAACTAAAAATTATGAGGGTGTAAGTACATCAGACTTTGTTGAAATTAATGTTCAAATATAAAAGCGATATTCTCTCAGATTGCTGAAGCTTCTAAGATCAAGCCATTGGAGGTAGACTTAAAACGATTAGAAGATTTGTCAGACTCCATTGTCAGGGACTTTGCTTTAATGCGTAAACGAGAAGAAGAAATGCGGGACACTAATGGCAAGTTATCATTACTGAAACATTTAATAAGTATATTTAATATAGATTTTTCTTTTCTTTCTAGAAAAAACAAATAGTCGCGTTCTGTTCTTTAGTATTTTCAGTATGTGCTGTCTTTTAGGATTGGCCACATGGCAGGTGCTGTACTTGCGCAGATATTTTAAAGCTAAAAAACTGATTGAATAGATTATGTTCACATTACATTTTTACTTGAGCATTGGTAATAAATCTATTAAATTAATTAAAATTTCTTTAAAAATTAAAATGTTTTCTAGCGTTTAGTAAAATTATTTCCTATTTTGCGATTTTTTATTGAAGTAAATGGCTACAAATTTCAAAGTAAATCCGAAAATAACTAAAAATAGTTAATTTATTATTAAAAAATGTGGTTTATCACGTTAATACAATTTAGCAAAAAGAACGTAAACTAGAATTGAATGTTAGGAAGATAATAAAGCATATCATTTTACAATACTGAATACTGGAAGAAACCAGTACTCGGCAAAGTCGAATTTCATATGAAAAAAAATTAAGAAAAAAATACATACTGTACTATTGAGTGTCAGGAACAATGAAACTGCCTAAAATTCATATAGTTCAATGATGATATAAAATTATTGACGTAAAAAATTATTAACCTAGCTAATGTAGTGTATTATATGTACTCAAATATGTATGTAAATCGATTTTGTTTGTTTTTTATTTAACTTTCTCATACATTTTCAGCAAATTTGTGCACCACAGCGATGGTTATGCCAAGTTTTGTTGCTAATGCGTGATTAGCTGTTGCAGATGCTTTGCTAGTGCACAATAACTTAACAGAATTTTCTTTTTAGAACATTCTCCAAAAATATGTTCTCAAAATTAATAATAAATATTATTGCAAATTTAAAAAAAGAATAAGGAAAAAAATTAATTTATTGTATGTTAAATATAAAATCTTCCTCGGAACTAAAAATATAAATAATTAAAATTATCTATAACAATAACGGTTAAAATTTAATTACTTTTCCATTTTTCTGCAAATAAAGCAATATTTTCTTTTATTTATTAGCTTTTATTTCACGAAACTACAATGTTGTCTAAGAAATGGTTTATCGCAAACTATTGCAACTGAAACCAAACTGATGCTATATTTGCAAAAATTTGCGAAAGCATTACCATTTGACTGCAAAAAAAAAACGTTCGACGCAAGTCAGTACTGCGAAGTATCGCATTTGTGAACATTTTATCTTTATTATGGTGCATTGTTGCACAATACTGCATTTACGAACGTACCCTCTTTTCTATGAAAACAAATTCGAAAAAAGTTGTCGTGAGTGCGAATAGTCGTAAGTCGAACGGCCTCAAGTCGAGGACTACCTGTATATTGAAATTGAAAATGATTGGAGTATTACAGCAATTAAATTTGAACAATAAGTATTCGTTGCCTTTTTGCAGATTTGCGTTCAAATAAAAATAAATTATGAAATATACGGGGTTGTCACATATTCCAATAATGTTGGAATTAGACTGTTTTGGGCAATTGAAGAACGGTCCTTTTCCAATAAGAAATAAGCGTTAGAGGCTATAGGCGATTATTTGTTTATACATTTTTATTAATTTAGGAAAAAAGAAAATAGCGGGTTTTTTAGCATTTTTAAAAGCGCTATATCTTATTAAATGGATTATTGAAAGCGATTTTTAATACTATTTAAGGGCACTTTATATTTTATTAAAGATATTATAAGAACAAATGTAAAGAAATATGGAAATATAAACGACAGCTGATTTTCACAACATAACTAAACTGACTTGGTTTTGTGACACTAACCAGGCGTTTACACATGTAAACACTCAGTTTTGATGGCTGTGAGACGCTCCAAAGCTTCATACCGGTCTACTAGAAATTGAGACATTTGTGACCACTTTGGAAATCCACAGGCTGATAAGAGACTGTTCCCATAACGAAAGAGTGAAAGCGGGTAATTTAGTAGAGAGTAATCTTATTAGAATAGGATTCCAGCTTTCCGCATCAAAAGTATTAAGTATTGCCAAAGAGCAATTTATTGAAGATCGAATTCTTCTAATTGAATCACTATTTTCGCTAGTGGCTGGTGGAATATTTTTATTTGACGGTCAACCAATACACTCGTACCAAATTTTCAGAGCATTCCAAGCTAATTCAAAATTATCATAAGAAAGAGAATATCTTGATTATGGCAACAGCTTCTCTTCTCGTTTTGTAACGGATATAGTAAAGTTTAGGGATCTTAAATTTTGTCCATTTTGAGTCTACTTGCTTTCACTTATCTTATCCAGAACTGATTCTAATTGTTTGTTTTGTTTGTTGAAATCGTTGGCAATATTGGATCAAATGATCACAATTAAATACGAAACTCTCTTTTGGAGAGCAGTTTGGTTCGATACGAGATGTGGTGGCCATTATCCCAATAATGAAATTGAAAAATATAATTTTATTTAAATATTATATTCGTATATGAGATACGATTGGTTTAGAATTTAAAAGCTCTGGGCTACTGGGAAGTAGAACTAGCAAAATTTAAAAAGAATATTTAATATAAGTGGGAAATACTAGATATTGTAATCTAGCTGAAGGTACCGCTTGAGAGATTTAGGCTACCGGGAAGTAGTACTATGTACCTGTTATCTAATGTAAAACATTAAAAAATTTTCTATATTTTATGAATAGGGGATTAGGGGCTATAAGGAAATAGCACTAGATACCTGTTATATAGTTTAAATAGTGTAAAAAGTAGAATGTAGAATTGAAGAAAAAATTTCGGTATCTTAAAAATTTGTCATGTAAATATTCTTATTAAATTGTAGCACAAATTTGTGAATGAGACCATGAAATTTTATTTCATTTTATTGTTTGCATAGTAACTGCCAATTATGATTTCAAATATAAGAGACATTAATTTTTTAATAACTAAAAAATATTCTAATTTCAAATATATTTTATTATTAAATTTTAAAAATATTTATTATAAAATTTTAAAATTTATTTTATTCAAGGCGAATTCATATAAGGTGGCGTTATCAGCCCAGGTGAGTACTTTTTTCAGTACACGAGATTGTCAAATGTTTTATTTTCGTACAGTGAGTAAACAAAAACTTGTACACTTACTACTCGAAATACATTTTTGACCAAAAAAATATTTATAAAAGGAAATTTATTATTATAAAGACTAAAAAAATGTTTCAGCATTCATACGCAAAAAAGTGGCAATTCTTTGACTACAGCGACCAAATTCTCTAGAAAGTCGTTTTGAACAAATGCTGTGGAATAATATTTTGTTATTTTTTTTATAATTAGTGTACACAATATTTTTGCTCACTGTATAAACATTCTTTGTTTATTTATTTTTTATTTTTTTTATATTTTATTTTATATGTTTTTATAATTTTTTAAATGTCCTTGATGTTCTGTGACAGCTTTTATCATAGACATACTACGTGCTTCATCCGCCCAGTATCCCCCTGTAGTGTGATTGCCTTAGTGGTAGCGCAAGTCAGTCCGTATTTCAAAAAAAAAGTTTTAAAAACAAATTTTTTAAAAACAACAAATAAAAAAACAAGAGATATAATGACAGAAAACGACAATTTAATGTCATTATATGAATTCGCCTTTGTCAGTTTTGTTATACGGCGAATTTTATTTGACAATCTAACGCCCACAAGTGCAACAAATACATGTTGTTTTTGTTAAAAAACACTGCGAATTGAGTTATTGTAAATTTGCTATCACCTTATTGAGTTCGCCTCGACACCACCTTATATGAATTCGCCTTGTACCTGGGCTAATAACCACCTTATGTGAATTCGCCTTGACCGTAATAGAATAAATACAATACAAAAACAAGAATTTTGTTTTTGTTAAAAAGTAATCATCTATGCATTCGCCGTATTAAAACCGCTTTGTTTTTGAGTCAATTCTAATTTCTTAATTATTCCAATATCTGGACGTTTATTTATTTTCGATAAAAATTGGGTAAACTTACTTCCAAAACAAAACGTAACAATTCAGTCCAATACATTAAATGTATTTTTATAAATTAAATTAAAAACATAACAATTCAGTCCATAAAACTAAAATATTTTACATATGTATTTAAAAAAAATTTAAATAATAATATTAAAAGTTATTGGAGTTATAGACTGCACAATGGCCAAATTTACAACTAATCTTTGTTTGACATATAATCAGTTATATTTGTTTGTATTTTTGGTTTCATCGAATCCGAAATATCAATACGGAGAGCCAAAAGATTGCTTATGTGCTTCGTAGAAAACAATTCACTGTTATTGCACAATTTTATTAAATTATTTACGCTTTCAATGGCTGTAATATTAGAGATAACTGGTGAGCCTTCAACGAAATCGTCTTAGCTGATATCTGAAGACTCACCATCGCTACTGAAAACATATACAGATTCGTCATCAAAAACATCTTCATTCCATCTGTCGTGTCTTCTTTACAAATGCAATCGTTTGGAGCTACGTCTTCTAAAAGAGCTTGAGTTCTCTGAATAACTTGTTGCTGTTCTGATCTATTTGCAATAATTGCGCAATTGGCACGCCATCGTCACAGTCGTATTGGTTAGAGTTCCAATTGGAAAACTTTGACCAAGATTTCTTCATAACACTTTGTGGTACATCATCCCAAGCTTGTTTCAGTAATAATATTGCATTGCGGATTGAATGGGATTTCAACTTCAGCAATTAATTGAGAAAGAAACATACTTCTGTAATTGAGTTTTGTTAACTTAATAGGGTTTTGATCCATTGGTTGTAAAGCTGCTGTTATATTTGGTGGAAAGAATAATGCAACTATGTTTCCACCGTCACATTTTAGGTTTCTCAATGGGTGCATGAGAGGAGCAATTATCTATAAGCACAATGGCTTTCGGTGGCAAATTATTTTCCTGAGGAAAGCGGATCATCTGTAACTTTTAAATGTTTTAAAATTACTGAACCTGAAATCAATATTTGTTCTTACTTCTTTAATAAATATTTGGCGAAACCATTCGTGAAAAATTCAAGCATATTTTGAAAAGTTGTAATGCAAAGGATTATTAAAACTTTTAAAACACATGGGGTTTTCTGGTTTTCCAATTACTAATGGAACTAATTTATGTGATCCATCAGAGTTTCCACCAAGAAGGATTGAAATTCTGTCTTTTTTTCAAAAGCAAAGACACATGTTCTGTCTGGTAGGCAACGAAAAAATAATCTGGCCTCATCGGCATTACATATTTGTGATTTCATTAACCCCATCTGAGCGACCTTTGCCCGATATCGGTGAATAAAAGGAGTGACTGAGCACCATCACTGGAAAGAATCTCGCCAAAAATTTGTAAAAAGTGGGTACCGTGTCGTTTCTTAAATTTGGTAAACCATCCGTCACTTGCACGGAATGCACATTTATCTTTATCGGGATATTCCTCTTTAAATATTTGTTTAGCTTTCTGTTTAAGTATCTGCCCAGTCTATGTACACTTTTTTCTCGTTAATTTAAAAACCACTCATACAGACGACTTTAAATTTTAGGATATTCAGCGCTGTGAAAAGAATTATTGCTTGCCTCCTGATGTGTTGCAAACAGCATTTAGCTGATTGAAGATGTTGTCTAGGGCTAATCGCTTCCCTTGTACTCCTTTGTCAAGTTTTTCTATTATTTTGACTTTAGTTTCCAATGATAGTGCTTTTTACTTTTATTTGACATTTCTAATGATACACCTTCACTTTTTAATAGAGACTGCCAAAATATGTACGAATTAAGAATCTGGTTTCTTAAGATATTAAAAAAATAATAACTTCAAAAATACCACTGTATAAAACCACTATATTTTTGAAGTGTTCTTTATTGAGTTTACTTACGAACTAGTGAGCGAAAGTATCTACATTTCTATTTATACTTTCGTTCTATCTTAAAATTATTCTTAAACATATTTTTCTCATCAACATTTTCCTTATTCTTAAACTATTTTATCGTTCTTTATTATTTGTGATATTTTTATGATATTTGTGTATTTATGATATTCAACATTTTCTTTGTCTTTATATGTTTATGATATTAATTGTTTACAATGTTTGTATCTTTCTTCGTTATCTATCTGACCTTGAAACTAATAATATTTTCCAGGTCTAATTACTTTGTTTACATAATATGTTTGTGATTTAAATATGTCTTATCTGTAATATTATTTTCTTTGTTACAATATATCTTATTTCTAATATTATTTTCTTTGTTTTATAAAAATAACTACCGTAGCTCTTAACTTACGCGTATCAAATTTCGCAAATAAACTAGCCACAAATATACATAAATACGATAAAAAAAGAACAACAAATACGGAGTGAACATATATTATTTGGTGATTCCCCTTTTTAGTTTTACTATGTTGAAACAGAATAAAAATAAATTGGAGATTCCTTGTGTTCCAATAACAAAAAAAAAAAAAAAAAGTGCTCGGAAATTAGAATTTTTAATTCGATTGACTGATTCTAATTTCTGGACGTTTGAATTACGAGAAGATCTAATTTGTGAGCGTCTACTGTATAATATAATAAATAGAATATATAATTTTTGTAATTTTCCCCTCAATAGGTAAATTTGTTCCTATATGTTGTAATCTTCATAATGGACTGTATGTCTGTGTAAAAGAAAAAAAACAAATATTAATTTTTTCAATTTATATTTTTAAAATTAAAGCAAGTAGAATAGCAGGATTAGAATAAAAGGGATATATATTTGTTTATTCATTTTATTAATAAATTATTACTAGATTTGAGGAAACATTAATTTTCATTTTCATTTGATATTTGTTATAAATTTCATTCCTCTATTTTCCTGTGTGGTGTTTTTCCTTAAAAACCTTTATTGTTGTTTTAATATTTGATGAAATACGCTATTCTCTTTGTTGGACTTTAAAACAAGGAGATTTAAGAAGAGCATCTGCGAATTCTTATGGGCTAGTTAGTGAAGCGTAGAAAGAGTAAAAACTTAACGTACGTTGCCGTAAGAACGTTTGTGCAGTTATAGAAACGTTAAAAACGGGACATGTCAACGAAGAATGTAAATAAAAACGAAACAAAACTCAAAGCAACACACACACGCTCATAACACAATGCAAAGAAATTGATATGCAGACATTTGCACGAAGTCAACTGTTCAGAACAGTGATGAGTATTGTTAAGGTAATGCAAAATTGAAAAGGTACCAATTAGACTGATAAAGTTATATTTGCTTCTTAAATTTTATATTATTATAAATATTTATTCTTGTATTATAGAATATTGTATTTTTGGTTCAATCTGTATCAATATTTAAGGAATTTACTGTCGATAATTGTTCTATTCAAACAGATTCTTTTATTAAATTGCAAAACAATACCTCCAGCTAGAATAGTAATAATAAAATCACTCTTATAATTCTTTATGCACATTAAAATCATAAGAATATGTATTTAAAAATTTTAAAGATAAAAAGATTTACATTTACGTCGCATTACCACTCAAAATACATATTATTTATTTTTATTTAAAGTTTTTCTTATACGCATTATAATTATAATAATAATAATTAAGGAAAAATCATTTTTATGTACAAATTCAAAAGATTAATATATATGAAAGTACCAACAAGGGGAATTCGTACCACTTCCGCACTCAAAATACATATATATTATTTATTTATTTATTTCTTGTAAAATATTTTTTGTATTGTTTAAATCACAAATTAAAAAATCATTACATACATGCAAAATCACGAAAGTACCAAAGAGGGCATTTGTGCCGCAAAGAAACTCTGCATACAATGGACCCATTACTCATGTTCAAACGTCATGTAAAAACGTGAAGGAATTCTGTTTTATACAGATCGTTCCGTTTTGCCAATGAGAGAGAACGTTTCGGTAAGCATTTACATTGCTTTCCATATGTGTGGTACGTTACGATACGTTCGACTTACTGGCCCATTAACTTGGGGATACAACAAATCAAACATAAACAAATCTCTTATATGTTACTAAAAGAGTGGTGTATTAATAAACTATATCAGTGGTCGGCATAAAGAGAACATGAATAAAATGTGCCTTTAGTAGTGAGAAGCATGTGTATAACTTATATGAAAATTGTTAGTAATACTTTCAAGCGTAACCTAATAATATGTATATGTAGTGGAAAATATAGAAAATATATACAACGCCAAAACCCTAAAGACAGCGTATTTAACTTGACAAATATTCTTCCAAAAATCAAGATACTTTCTCATTGTTTTTAGTGAATTTCAAAAAATATTAGTGAATCCTACCGTAATATTTCTTTGGGTATATAATAGAAACCTGAAAAAAGGGATATGAACCTTCTTCCTTAGAAGCTGACAAGTAACTGCATCCATTTTTACTACCTTTTTACGAACTTGGTTGATGTTCGTGTTCTATAGTAGAGAAAACCGAAAATGTTCGGCCTCCGTTTAATTTACACAAAAAGGTAGGATCACTTGCACTTTTCGTTTATTCTTTTTAAAGGGGGAACTTTCAAATGATGTTATTTTTTTAATATCACATATACAGAAGAGAAATTTCTGTATTTTACATAAACGAAAAAGGAAATATCTCGCGAAATCTGACAACGTTATTAACATTTTATCTTTATGTACATAATGTACATGTATTATGTACATGTACGTAATTAAATGCTTTTTAATTTGTTCTATATGAGACTTTTTTTTTAAAATATGAACATTTTACAATGACTTCTTTTATATACGTATGTAAAAACCGGGAAAACTTGTACTTATAAACCGGGAAAAGAGAGAAAAAACGGTTCTTATTTTCTCTTTCTATTAGCGATATATATGTACCTTTTATGTTATGTTTTTGTATGTCTGTATGCATATACTTTTTTATTTTTACCTCTTTCTTGCGATTTCGAGGTTAATTTGAGTTTTTACATTTTACGTATATTTTTTCTTTGCTAGCGGATTAAATCTTATGTTTCACCTATCATTTTTTATCATTTTTTAGGTTTTTACACTTTTCTATGCACATTCCTGTTTTTTTTCTCTCTTTTTTTTGTAATATATATTTACGAGTTTAAAAGAATAAGTTATGTGCGTGTTGGAGGGATGGTTTGCATGTAAACAAGGTAAAGTTTCTGACTGTGGTAAACGTGGCGACCACCAGGGCGATCCTTGTCTTGCTGC